>CM071938.1:2775000-2837500 GCA_036784905.1 Acrossocheilus fasciatus | reverse complement strand
CCTTCTAGAGGACTGGCAAACACGTCTGCTACCTTTGCACAGAGGACGATGTCCAGAGATATGCATGCCTTTGCCTTCAACAAATGCATTGAGACTAGATATCTGAAATAACATTAGGAATATTTTTCTATAAGTGACTATAAATGCTTCTAGCAATGCAAGTGTGTTTGCATGAAGTTAAACTCTGCTTAACTTCAATGCAATGCATTGCCAGCCGTCTCTGATGCCACTTTGAATCTCTTTGAAAACTAATGACTTCAGTCATGTTATAGGTGCAGATCGCTGTCGTAAACATGAGCTTGTGACGTCTGCTTTTTTTCCTGTGAAAAAGTCCCACGTGAAACTATACAAGACATTTAACTATTAATTTAACTAAAACATGTAATGAGCACTGATTCTTCAATGTCAGGTTGTGTGGCTTGTGACCTTTCCTGTTAAATTAAAAGTCATCCATCAAAATCACTGCTGTGGCGCTTGCTCCATCCGATTTTCTCCTGTGTCCTTTATGAGAAACGCATTATCAATTGATATTAAAGATCTATAATTTGTATTTTGATGCTATTTTGATGGACAGGTTACAAAGATTTGTTGCTCAGAAGTTGTTGGTTTTTTTTTTTTTTTTTTTTTTGTATTACCTCAGATGTTTCTCCTCAATAATAATTGAAATGAATGAGTACATTGTTGACAGAGTATAAAGCTATAAAATGATAAAATAGTTTGATCTTGGAAGAAGTTCCTTGAGTTCAATCTGAAATCACGTGTTTTATTGACTGAGCAGAGTTTGAGATTTACTGGAGTCTTAGTGAAAATATATAAGCAAAAGTCTCCATTTGTTCCATTTAATCTCGTTGTTTTTTCACAATTCAGAATCTCAGTTGAAAATGATAAAATCCTATAAAAAATATTTCATTCTGGAAGAATTTATTGAGTTTAAAGTGAAATCTTGTGTTTTATTGCAGACTGAGAACATTATGAGACTTACTGGAGTCTTATTGAATATATATATATATATATATATATATATATATATATATAAGACATAAAAGTTTCCTTTTGCTTTAATCTCATTGCTTTCTAGGAGTAAGAATTTTGTAAATGACAAAATCATATAAAATCATTTGATTTTGAAATAATTTGTTTGATTTCAAATTAATCTGTTTTATTACAGATTGAGCACAGTTTGAGACTTACTGTAATCTTGGTAATAATTTTTAAGCAGAAAGGTCAGCAAAAGTCATTTTTCTCATCTTAATCTCGCTTCTGTCTAGGAGAAGCAATTCAGAATGTCATCTATAAATGATAAAATCATAAAATTATTTGATCTTTGATCTTATAATTTATAAAATATACGTGAAATAAATATATATATATATATAAAAATTTACTCAAAATAAAATATATAAAATTTAAACCATTTCAGCTAATTTCCAAGGCAACATTTTTTGAAGTACTAAAATAACTAAAACTAAATAAAATAATACTGTAAATAAAAATTAGTAACAACTATATAGACATTTAATAAATAATTAAATCACAACAGGTTACTTCATTAAAGTGAAAACTGATGATATAAAAATAAATCTAATTCAAATCAACAGTATATCCGTGATACTAAAATATCACTGGGCACAAGAGAACTAATCAAAAACTCATCTGTTTAATGTCATTACTGTATAGAAACAATTCAGAATCTCATTTGTAAAACAATTTGATCTTAGAATAGTTTGTTGGAGTTCAAATCTCATGTTTTATGTGTTTTGAAAATATATGAGCAGAGGAATTAAGCAAAAGTCTCCATTTGCTCTGTTTAATCTCATCTCTGGAGAAACGATTCAGAATCTCATTTGTGGTTTTTCCTACAGGATGCATGCAGCTCTTCCAAAAGTGACTAGATAACAGCAGAATTGTCCAGCAGACGGTGAAGTGTTGCTCGAGGCTGAGCGCTGCACACAACCTCCATTTATGGCTGGAGAAGATGGAGACTTTCATTGAAACTGACAAGCGAAGGTCCAGACGGATGGCTTTGCTCGAGATATGTGACGCTGTGGGGTTTGACTCAGACGGGGAATAGTTTGAACTATTTATGTGAGAGGTGCTCTCAACAGGAATCGGACCATACATGAAATGTTCAGCAATGTCAACAATGCCAAATGTAGGTCAGCCGAGAATTCTCAGTGACAACAAAGGTAAAGTTATGTGTGCTTTTGACAACACAAAGATGTCAAGGTTTGTGCTGTTTGTTTGCCCCACAAAAATTGCTGTCTCACTGCAAAACGCAATTCAAAAGTAAAGAAACTGAAAGTACAGTTCAGATCTCGGGAACAATTGAGCTTTTTTTAGCAACTGCCGCTTTTATCAAAATGGACTCTTTTCAATGCACGCAAAGGATTAATTGATGCGTATTGTTGCAAAGAAAGAAAATTGCCTTAATCTCCAAGCACTTTTATTTTTAACCACTTTAATCACATGCAGTCCAATTCATTTCCAATGGGAAATGTCGGCTTTACCTTTTTCACCATGATTTCTGCTGATTTCTTTGCGTGCAATGTGTGAAAATGAAGCTATGCGACACTCATATGGTGTGAATTGTGTAACCTGTAATGAGCACAGATGCAAAACACTTACCTGAGATGTGTTTAAAAGGCCTCAGGTTTTAAAGCGTGTTTCCCCTGCCGATCTGGCTTGGAATCATTACATTCACAGACTCTTTATTTGAGTCGCTCTTTAATCACAGATTGTTTTGGGCACAATCACGATTATTATAGTTAATTAAAACCATATAAATTAATGTTGTAAAGTAAAATAAATCGCTAAAATAAAATAATTAAAAAAATAAATAAAACATTTTTTGTACAATGTACTAAAATAGGTCAAATTAAATCAAATTAAGATGAAATCTTAGATTAAAAATATATAGACATTTTATAAAAAAAAATGCAAAAAAAAAAAGATTACTACATAACATACACAAATTTAACCTAATAAAAAAAAAACTATAATAGTATATCATTGATACTAAAATAATAATTGCACAATTGAGCTTAATTTAAAATTAAACAAAAACACAAATTAGTAAAAATTATAGTGAAAACAGAACATAAAAATGTAATCTAATTTAAACCTATAATACATCAGTGATAGTAAAATATCATTGGGCACAACTGAATTGAATCAAAACTAAGCAAAACATAAAACTATGTAAACTAACTAAAAATAAATTGACAGAACATATAAAAATCTATTCTAATTCACAACCTATAATAGTATATCAGTAATAATAAAATAACATTGGGCTAAATTGAATTGAGTTGAACATTAAACAACATACAAAAACACAATACATTTAACTAAAATTAAAGTGAAAACACTATATATTATATTTAAAACCTATAATAGTATGTACAGGTGCATCTCAATAAATTAGAATGTCGTGGAAAAGTTCATTTATTTCAGTAATTCAACTCAAATTGTGAAACTTGTGTATTAAATAAATTCAATGCACACAGACTGAAGTAGTTTTAGTCTTTGGTTCTTTTAATTGTGATGATTTTGGCTCACATTTAACAAAAAGCCACCAATTCACTATCTCAACAAATTAGAATATGGTGACATGCCAATCAGCTAATCAACTCAAAACACCTGCAAAGGTTTCCTGAACCTTCAAAATGGTCTCTCAGTTTGGTTCACTAGGCTACACAATCAAGGGGAAGACTGCTGATCTGACAGTTGTCCAGAAGACAATCATTGACACCCTTCACAAGGAGGGTAAGCCACAAACATTCATTGTCAAAGAAGCTGGCTGTTCACAGAGTGCTGTATCCAAGCATGTTAACAGAAAGTTGAGTGGAAGGAAAAAGTGTGGAAGAAAAAGATGCACAACAACCGAGAGAACCGCAGCCTTATGAGGATTGTCAAGCAAAATCCATTCAAGAATTTGGGTGAACTTCACAAGGAATGGACTGAGGCTGGGGTCAAGGCATCAAGAGCCACCACACACAGACGTGTCGAGGAATTTGGCTACAGTTGTCATATTCCTCTTGTTAAGCCACTCCTGAACCACAGACAACGTCAGAGGCGTCTTACCTGGGCTAAGGAGAAGAACTGGACTGTTGCACAGTGGTCCAAAGTCCTCCTTTCACATGAGAGCAAGTTTTGTATTTCATTTGGAAACCAAGCTCCTAGAGTCTGGAGGAAGGGTGGAGGAGCTCATAGCCCAAGTTGCTTGAAGTCCAGTGTTAAGTCTCCACAGTCTGTGATGATTTGGGGTGCAATGTCATCTGCTGGTGTTGGTCCATTGTGTTTTTTTAAATCCAAAGTCACTGCACCCGTTTACCAAGAAATTTTGGAGCACTTCGTGCTTCCATCTGCTGACCAGCTTTTTAAAGATGCTGATTTCATTTTCCAGCAGGATTTGGTACCTGCCCACACTGACAAAAGCACCAAAAGTTGGTTAAATGACCATGGTGTTGGTGTGCTTGACTGGCCAGCAAACTCACCGGACCTGAACCCCAGAGAGAATCTATGTGGTATTGTCAAGAGGAAAATGAGAAACAAGAGACCAAAAAATGCAGATGAGCTGAAGGCCACTGTCAAAGAAACCTGGGCTTTCATACCACCTCAGCAGTGCCACAAACTGATCACCTCCATGCCACGCCGAACTGAGGCGGTAATTAAAGCAAAAAGAGCCCTTACTAAGTATTGAGTACATATACTGTAAATAAACATACTTTCCAGAAGACCAACAATTCACTAAAATATTGGTCTTATGAAGTATTCTAATTTGTTGAGAGTGAATTGGTGGGTTTTTGTTAAATGTGAGCCAAAATCATCACAATTAAAAGAACCAAAGACTTAAACTACTTCAGTCTGTGCGCATTGAATTTATTTAATACACAAGTTTCACAATTTGAGTTGAATTACTAAAATAAGTGAACTTTTACACAACATTATAACTTATTGAGATGCACCTGTGTATCAATGATGGCACTGGCCATAATTGAAAAATTGAAAGTTAAACAAAACATACAAAAAAAAAAAAAAAAAAATTACACACACTAAACTAGTTCAAATTAAATTGGAAAAAGAACCTAAAAATGATTAATTGAATTTACTAAAAAAAAAAAGGTAAGTGGTTGCAATCAATTTATTTTTTGATTGCAACCACTTACCTTAAAACAAGTTAGCAAATTCAATTAATCATTATTTTATTTTTTTTCTGTTTAAAAATAAAACCTAATTAAATACCTGTAGTATGACAAAAAACAGAGTCTTTAATTTCCAAAAGGCTTACATAGAGCACAGGCAGGGAAGACATACAAGCACTAACTGAATGGATTGGGGCTTTTAAAGACAGAACAATCAAGGAACCAAGGAGAGACACCTGGAATCAAATTAGCACTTAACATGAGGGAGAAACTGGGTCACGGGACACATGGGAGCAAAAAACAACAAAAACAGTCCATGATCCTGACAAGGGGAAAATATCCAAACCTGAGTTATTGTAGATGCAACTCACTTTGCACAAGTGAAATTGATGCTTTTGCCATTTTCAAGGTAATGAGGCTCTAAATATTGTTTAAACGATGTGCATCTTTGACGTTTTACAAATTGCGACTGCTCATAGACATTTAAATGCATTAGTACAGAGGGACCATTTTATTTATCATTAGAGATGTTTGCCAAGTCAGGTATAACTCACTATCACTCATAGTTAATGATTTCAACAAACCACTAACATCAAGGGTTAAACTGTTTCCTTTTCTCAGATACAAAGCAAGAGAAAAAATCCTATTCGAGTCATATCTACAGATATGTGCTAAAAGACATACACAGGTTTTGTATGGGAGCGCACCACCTATTTCCTTCAGAAAGTATAATACAGCTGATATATGATGATGCCTGATGAAGGCCACATGCATTTAAAAGCTTTAGGATTGCATTAAATCATCAATGGGTGCGGATCAATGTATAGAAATGAATGATGCATTAATTAATACACCTCCACAGAGCATGTAGAATGACTTTGATTAAAGTAAATTAACCCAGTGCAACCTCATTAACATCACTTTAACCCTCGACATGTCAGACTTTACTGTTGGACATTTGATTTGAGAGCAAATTCACACTTTTGCATGAAGTATTGCTTAGTTAACGCTGACATAATTTAATAAAGCATATCCAGATTCGAATGTAAATCAGTGTAGACTGAGTTTTATGTGGCTGTATGTATATCGAGCAAACAAGAGAGAGTCATTTTGTTTTCTGTTTAATATATTGCTCTTTTTAGGTCCGTCCTCCCAGTGCCATCTGCCGCTACCATAAAGAGGAGAGACGGGCGAGCGAGACGGTGCGTGACAGACTGTTTTATTTGACTTGGAGGGGCTAATTTGGATTAGGGAGGATTTGTGTCCCTGCTGTGAAGCCCGGGCCTGTTTGCGAAGCGACTTGCGGAAAGTAGATCTGATGCGGTAGGTCCGCTGTTTGCCTCTCGATGAGATAAAACAGTAAGCCGGCGGGAAAATCAGGGGTAAAATCACATTTAAGCCAGTCCATTGAACTGTGGAGGTAAACAATGAGGATTTAGACCCAGACAGAGTAAAGATGAAACACCTCAAAGAAATATTTGCAGATTGTTGGTATCGCAGTACGCATATTGCACCAACGTTTTCCAAGCAGAACGTGCCGCTGCCAAATGTTTGTCCAATTTAGTGAACATAAAGGCTTTTTTGAGTCTTTAATGATGGCAGTGTCACGCATAGATGTAGAAGCAGTTGTAGAAGTTGCAAAAACAAGATATGACTTTGATATGAAGTGTTTTTTTTTAAGCAATGACACTACATTCTGTTTCCACAAACTATCTTGATTCAGAGCAATTCTACAGGTACATAATATGCTCACTGGAGTTGCTTTTAAAGACTAAAATACTGCAAAATTAAACATATTATAATGTTTCCTTTACCAAAATCTGACATATATATGAACATAAATTACATATCTCGGTCTGTTATTTTATGGTTTTTTCACCGACAAAGACAACATATTTTTGCATATATTATATTTTTTATATTAATGTAAATTTTTCATGCAAATCACTGTTACAAACAAATATTTGAAACGTGAACATTTATATCTTTTATATAGAGAAATAATAATAATTATAATGACAAGCAAAATATAAAAATAATAATTACAAAATCAATTTAAATTTGTTTGTAATATTTTAAAATGTTTAATATGCACATATGATTTAGTAGTACGCAAGAAATAATATATAATTTTAATATACTGTATGATATATGATGTTATAATTTGATTATATTGATAATATATGATAGATCATTTTAATATATGAATAATAGGATTTAAATATAATTGAACATTTCTTTCCATGATTGGAAACAAAAAAGACTAATAATAATAATATTATTATTATTATTATTATTATTATTGTTATCGATAGATATATAGAGAGATAGATAGATAGATACTTATAATTAAATAATAATGTAAATATTAAAAATAAAAAACATTGTTTGGATATAATTAAAAAATATAATTGAATATACTTCCATGATTTAAAAAAAAAAGAAGAATGAAATGCATTCAATTAATAATCATAGTATAGTTTCCCTTTAATAAATACAGAGTAATTCCTGCCTTTAATATTTCCTGGACACAAAAAACATTTCATCAGAATCAATCATGGGCAGAGTCTCTCTTGTTAATCCTGGTTCTCTGGGATCCAGTCTTGTCTCATCTTACACACATCAAGCGGGTCCCCACTAGTCATCCTCAAAGGGATTTTGAAGCAAACACGGACGAGAAGTCAGGTGACATCCTCACTGATGTCTTCTGCTAGTAATAGCTCGCTGTCGTGGCTTTTTCCCGACAAACGTTTGCTCCGGGTATTGGAAAGCTTTATCATCAAAGCATAAAGTTTCATTCTTCATCCAGGGCGAGATCCAAGGTCCTTCTGATGGTCAGGCCTTTACAAGCGCTCTGTACAACCGGGACTGGCTCTTTAAACACTTACACCAGCCAAAAACTAAATCAAAACTTTTTTTCTTTCTTTCTTTCTTTTTTTCATTCCTACTAGCAAACACTTTTCCCCAAATAACACAACAAGAAATTGAGTTACAACTAATATGTTGAGAAAAAGATGTTTTAAAATCTTATTTTTTATATAGCTTTTAATAAATATCATTGTTGCAAGCAAATATTTTAAATATGCACATATATGTTCATATACAGACATAATTTAAATAATTGTTAAAAAAATTACAATATAATTTTTGTACTATTTTATAATGTTGAATATGCACAAATTTTTTATGCATATATATTATAATATCAGTAAAACCCATAATATGCTTTATTATTATTATTAAAGACATTATAATAATTATCATATTATTATTATTATTATTATTAAAAATATTATATTGACAATGTTGTTTTAATATGAATTATTTCATTAATTGTTTTTATTTATTTATTAATTTAATAACAGACAACAAATCCAAAATGCATGCATTTATACTCATTTATCAGCAAAAATCCATGATAACAGCAAAGACGGAAGACAGAAAAAACAGACAACTGAACACAAATTGGACTGAAGAGTGTGCATTTGTCTCACTGTAATCCTAAACCACTTAATGCAATTACTGTGAGAGAGACCTGTCCTTGACTTTACTGACTGTGCAAATTATGACTTTCTTCATATTGGCATGCTTTTCTTAATATAAAGTATTTAATACTGGCATGCAAAGTGCATTCAGTAGTTGAGAGCATACAGGTGGTATTTTTTTATATTTTTATGCATTTGTTTTGTTAAGCACTAATGACGTTAGTGGTATAAAATATGACACACAGCTGTAGTTGATGGTTACTGCACATTTTAAACAATCTAAGTTCAAGTACCATTACAATCATCAGGCAATATTACTCACTCTTTTCTAAAAAGAGTGAGTAATCATATCTAAGCTTTTTTATTCTTCCATTAAGACCTAAAAATTGGTCAAACTGTATAACCGCAGAAGTAATTATAGCCATTTACCATGGTATTTACATGTAATGCAATGCAGTTATATTACTGCGACACAATGATAATGCCATGGTACTTTTATAAATATACTATGGTAGTGAATGATTTCCATATTGATGTACCATATTTACACAGCAGTGTAAGGTACTTTAAAGGATACAGTTATGTTAATGTAGACATGCACTGTACTATTGTACTGATTATTATGGCCTAAAATAAAAATAAAATGTAAATATTATATGAAAAACTTAAACTGAACAAATGTTGCTTTGGCAATTAATTGAAGCATTAAAGTAAATGCATAAAAACAAATTGATAAAAATTAAAAATCAAGTTTTTAAGTTGGAGTAGGTTTTTTTTTTTTATAAAAAGAAATCTAAAATCTAATGAAAATGACGAAAGCACATAGATGAAACACAAATTTAAATAATAACTGGAAATGTAAAAATAAAAGCTAATTGAAAAAAGTATTAAAAATGTAAAAGTATTTAAATAACACTGAAATGTAAAATCTAAGTAGTATCTAAAATATTTCTATAAGACATAAAAAAGCACATACTAAAACAATTACTGAACATTAAACTAAAATATTGATTATAATAACTGTAATGCTAAAATAACATTGGTGCTGAATGATTTTCATGTTCATATCAAAACTATGTCTTGGTGGATTAAAATGATTTGTGCTGGTGCTTTAGGTGATATAACACCTCTAGGAGACGACAGAAACAGTCTGATGGGTAAAATCCTTCTCCGTCCCATCTGTGTTGTTGTGTTTTGCATTATCATGTGAAGTATCATACAGTAACGGTATCCTGGGACTTACTCTGGTAAGGATGCTGCATGATATACGTCCGAGTTTGTTATCAGATCGCATAATCGATATTAAATTTAGTCAATATGCACTAAAAAGCAGCACAGATCCACAAACAGCACTGATGTAAATACAATCCCAAATGATCTGAGATGGTGTTTTAGTCCACGGCTGCAGCTCCGTGTACCATTATAAAGATCGCTGATCCAGGATCAGATTTCCTCGGCCGATAGCGAATTCTGTGGCAGCTTTGTGAACAAACCGGACCCAAGGTCAGGCCTCGGCTCTGACCTCCAGCGAGCTCCTGATGGAAATCTAACCAAGCATCACGGGCAATTTGAGTCCTCCGAGTAAACAAACAGAAGTGCTCTTCAAAGGCCGAGGTCCAAACAGAGAGCGGCAGGCGCTGCGGGTCCATTCACACAGATGGAGAGACCCGAGGGAGACCTCCAAACACCCGTCCAGTCCGAGACCACAGAGGCTTTTAGATTACGTCTCTCGCTAATGCATGTTATTTTTACATTCTCTCCTCTGTATTCACATTACAAATGCCTAATATTGGATAGTCTCGCATCGCCAGACTTTTGACTGCCACAAATCTCATGCACTCTGCAGTTATTCTGGTCAATAAATGCCCACTTAGACAGGAAGAGACCATCTGACCGACATGCAAAGTGACCATCACTTTTTCAAACCACCACTTATAGTTTATACTGAGCGATGCAACCTAAAAATATGATTTGCGATATGATATGTGAAATGCACGGCTTTGCACTTTTTAGTTCTGTTTAATGCACGGAAATACAAAAACAACAACAAAATATCTGTTTAAAAGAATACACTGACAAAAAAGTGCTATATCTGTTCTTCCGCTGATATGATCTTATATCTTATAATCCCAAAAGTACTATGTACTGTTTACAAAGAGGTGTTTTGATGTTTACTATGGTACCATTTACCATGGTTATTACAAGTAATCCAATGCACTTTTATTACTGAGGCATCATGTTGAAAAACTGAAATGTTAATACCATGGTACTTTTATAAATATACTATGGTAGTGAATGATTTACATATTGCTGGACTGTTTCCAGTATAAGGTACTTTAAAGAATACAATTATGATAATGTGGTACATGCTTATATAATCATTAATATGCTGGTACTTCTATACCGTATATACTGTACTATTGTACTGAACAGGGTTATGGTATAATTGAAACTATTAAAAATGTTTGTGCTTATTGAAAGCTGAAATAAAAATAAAAAAAAAATAAAAATAAAAAAATATATATATATATATATATATATATATATATATATATATATATATATATATATATATATATATATATATATAATTATTAGATAATGTATGTAATCAAAATCATTTTAAGCACTAAAATTACTTTGTGGAAATAAATAAAGGCTAAAACGGAATTTTAAAAAGTTATCAAAATAGTATTTAAAAAAATAATAATTTTTACTCAGAAATTCTTTGTAAATTTCACACTTACAAGGAAAGAGCAGGAAACACGAAATTAAACATGAAATTTTGAAGTAGAACAACTGAAATAGTATTTTTGTAAAATGTATTCCAATTATTTTGTTTACAACTTCAAAATAATAATAATTTATCATTATTATATATATTTTTTTTTATATTATAGTTAATCGGTAACACTTTAAGGTTCCGTTTGGCTCCATTTGTTAACGCTGGTTAATGCATTAACTAACATTGATTAAAAATGGTGTTAGCTAATACCAATGTAACATTATTGTAAAGTGTTACTAGCTAAAAATGTTTTCCACATTTTCAATAAATTACAATGACAAAAATAGTGCAGAAACATTTTCAAAAACATTTTCACTCAGAAATTCCTATGGTAAATCTTGCAAATAATTACAAAGCATGCATCTCCAAGTAATGTCTTGAATTAAACAAGAAATTCTGAAGTAGAGAGACTGAAATAAAACATAAAATGTAATCCAATAGTCTGTGTTTCATTTACATCTTTGAAAAATCATTTTTACAGTGTATCAAGGGAGAGTTTGAAACTCTTTTCAAATGTTTCTCAAATTCCTTAGTGGAATTAAAAAAAAAAACACATGTGAGTCACTAGTGAATCACTAAAACTTAAAAGTTCATATTGAGATCTCTCACTTTGTATTGAAAAATGTAGGCATACTGCAAACTGAGATGTTAAGATCTCTGAAGGAGATTACTGTGGTTTTTCTCTAAAGAGAAGCATCTGAGAAGCGCATGTCTCCATTCATCTCTTTGCCATTTAGGAGTCATTAAAGAGCTTTCTTTTCTTTTTTTCCCTACAGGAAGACATGTAGACACACTACAAAGACATATAAGAGACTGTATTTCTGAATATTTTATTTTTACGAAAGTGCACACTATTTTAGAAAACGAGAAAAAAAAATACCTACAGAAAATTTTAGGCAATTTAGGAAAAAAAAAGAGAAAAGATTTTCATTGAGCATTGACGGCAAAGAAAAGAACAGATGTAAACAGAAATGTCATGCATCGGTTTCGTAATGCATTCACAGCAAACTGTCTTTTTGTCTCTCTGTGTGGTTAAACTGTTGCACTGAGCCGTCCTGCTGTTTTATTTCATTTTGAGTGGATATGACAAAGTGTGGCGTGTTCGTAGCTGAATGTAGTCGCTGTGTGTCACCGCTGATTGCCGCCTCACAAAGCGAAACGGGTGGCCGGCGTTCTTGTTTGCCTTTGTTATCCGTCCGGTCTTCAATCATGCACTGCGTTCTCATTGTTTAGGAAGTGAAAACATAAGTACCTCAGCGACAAAGCTCACACAGACTCCTTTTGCTTGGCCTTCTGTGATTACATCGATGAGGAATACTTTTTTTATCCTGCAATCGCTGCAGTAAATAAAAGAAAAAAAAAAGTGGTGTTGCTAAGCAAGTGTCACTATTACTATTACTCCTGGTTATGGTAGGTGATTTTATGGAAGCCTATTTCCAAGATATACATACTAAATCCAAATTATGATTTTGTATGTCATGATTGTGATGATGTTGATATATTTAATTACTTTTTACCTCGTAATTTTGACTTTTCTCATAATTATACTAATAATTTTGATCTGTCATACAGTAGTTAAGTCATACAGTAATCTTGTATGTCTAAAATTATGACTCTTTTTCCCATAATTACAATTTATGTCTAGTGGTCGACGATATATCGCCAAGGCCGATATATCGCCAAGGCCGATATATCGGCTGATATTTGGCAGATGTCAGTTTTTCTGTTTGGCCGAAATGTTCGAGACTTTTGTTTTGAAGGTTCAGAGTGAGGCACACCGCGCTCCCTTTTCATTGTTTGCTGTCATCGTTTAACAGTTCTGTCTAATACGGAGAGAAGTCTGTGTAATGATCAGAACTGTTAAACAAATGAATTAAAATGTATACAAAAACAGTATTATAACGACTGCTTTTATAATAGAAATGCAAACATTATTATACTTTCTCGTTTACCGTCAGCATTCAGCAAATACGCATTTATATCATTTAAACAAATCTTTGAATGTCTAATGAACATTTAATTTCTCAAACCTTGCAGACATCTGTGAGATCTTGTGAAGTGTGCATTTGTATATTGCATGGTCGTGTGTTTTCTGCGTGACGATCAGCAAACTTTAAACTCATGATTTCAAACTATGCTGCGCATTATTTGCCCATCATATTCATGTCATTTTCACTGTGTGCTGCATGTTAAATGAGTGTTACCTTGGCTTTAGTTGAAAAAATAAAAATGATTCCCAATGCACAAACTTCCCAGATTACTGAGTGCCCTGTTGTTTACAGTGTTTACTTCCTTTTTATATTGTTTAAATATTTCCTTATTAGTGAAAAATACTGTAATGTGATTACATTATAAAGAAGTTATCATCTAAAGTATGTTTATTTTACACTTTTTTTTTTCAAATTATTTCAAATTTCTCAAATATTAATTCAAATAAAATTATAAATTAAGTTATACTGTAAATTATAATTAATGTGTGTGTGTGTATATATATATATATATATGCAGAAGGTAAAAGTCATAATTATGAGAGAGTTAAAATTCTGAGACATTAAGTCGTAATTATAACTGGTGAATTTAAGAGGCAAAAAGGCATAATCATGACATAAAAACTGTGTATGAGACATATATACATAATTATTACTTAATCTCATAATTTTACATTTTTCATCTAATTGTTACTAATTATATGACTTTATCATAATTATGACTTAGTATGTCATAATTTCAACTTCTTATACAGTAATTATGATTTTGTATTTCATAATTTAGACTTTTTATGTCATAATTTTGACATTTTGATTTTCTCATAATTACCAGACTTTTTAGCTCATAATTTTGACACTTTAATGTCATAAGTATGACTAACTATAGGAAGGTTTATTTTATTTTATTTTTTTGGTAGAAATGGGCTTAACTTGTGACAGAACCTAGCAACCACTCAGAACACCCTAGCAACAGCATAGCAAGCACACTCAACCCCAGTGTTGGGCTAGTTACTCAAAGAATGTAATATATTACTTATTACCAGTTACTGCTTTCAAAAATAATATTGTTACTTTACTTATTACTTTCTGGAAACAGTAATTAGTTACACTACTAGAAGTTGTAACTGTGTATCTTCCAGATAAAATTCTTCTAGGATGTTACTAACAACATATTTCTGCCTCATCATTTGACCAAAATCCAAATTGGATCGCAGTCAGAAGTGATTACAAACACTCGATAGTGATTGATAGTGACATTCAAGTAGAAGTGTTGCATTAACCTCATTAATTGTCATGTGTAGCTCGAAGCTAATTGTAATTTCTCCATTACCCATATACGATAATATCTCATTATGGATTTTATCAAATCACATAAGCTTGTAAGAAACTGTTTAATTTTTCAAAAACATTTTTAATTGTAGTAATATAATGCAGCACATGCTGATCAGAGGGATGTGCGTGGGATGTAACCGCAGAGTAAAGTAAAGCCACAACTTACACAACAGTGTTCAGATCATCTTTTTTTTTTCCTGACAAAATCAATGCAATGCAATATCTCTATCTGCTGAATGTAAGCTTTTCCATATTCCAAGCTTGCCTGCTGCACTGGGGACATCACATGCATGTGCGAGTCTTGAAAATGATGACAATGAATCAAGGAATTATTTGATTGTTGGATTTTAAATCAGCAGGGTTGA
The DNA here is from genome assembly GCA_036784905.1 of Acrossocheilus fasciatus. Lineage (NCBI taxonomy): Eukaryota > Metazoa > Chordata > Actinopteri > Cypriniformes > Cyprinidae > Acrossocheilus > Acrossocheilus fasciatus. The sequence goes on along the minus strand of CM071938.1, from coordinate 2,822,401 downwards.
GGCATCAAAAGCTGTTTTATGGATGGTAACTGTAATATTGTTACTGAAATCTTATCAGTAATTAGTTACACTACCAGTTGCTGCAAAAAGTAATATTATTGCAGTAACTAAGTTACTAGTAACTAGTTACTGCTCAACACTGCTCAACCCCTTGGCATCATGGCAGCAAGTTTTGCACAGCCAAGTCACATTCATTTTTCTTGAGAAAATGTAAAAAAATTTAGTTTCCTCTGTAAAATGTGTGTCAGGCTGATTGATGATGTGAATAGATCAACATGGCATCCCGTCTTCAAAATGCGTCTTGTGACTTTCCATTTTAGCAGAGCAGACCAGAATTCAATTTGTCCAGTGCACAAAAAAATTTTACCAAAAAAATGTCTCTCTCAGATTCAAGCCAAGAGCCTGAGGTTATAGTCTCATGTCATCTTCTGAAAAACTTCCCATCAACATATGAGAAAGAACCTGATGAACATTTGATTGCCTCCGGCAGAATCTATAGTTTCACCCTTGTCCAGAAAAATGGCTTTTATATGAACACAAATTAATAAGAGATTGCTTAAAATGAAAATATGAAACTGGTGAAGCATCTGTCTTGCTATTGATTTGTGTCAGCCGATTCTGGCTAATGCGACCCATGAGAAGCCGACTGCCTCTGAAACGTATTACCTTCCTTAATGTTCAACCTCGCTAACTGCACAATCCACCATTATTTATGCCCAGCAGGGAAAACAAGATTGAAAACATGGTTAAAAACATGATTTTTCTGACAACTTTAAGATATTACCTTATTAATATCATGTCACATGCACCAATTTAGACTCGCTTGGTTATAATTCACTACTGTATGACATTTTGATCGCAGTTCAGTGAAGTAAAGCATGTTGCCATTCAAGATTTTAAGTGGGCGGTAACAACATGGAGTGAGTCAAAGCAATGGTTCATCCAAGATGTAAATGAGTTTGTTTCTTCATCAGATTTGGAGAAATGTAGTATTGCATCACTTGCTCACCAATGGATCCTCTGCAGTGAATGGGTGCCGTCAGAATGAGAGTCCAAACAGTTGATGAAAACATCACAATAATCCACACCACTCCAGTTCAAAAGCTGCATGTTTGTAAGATGTGTTTGTAAGAAACAAATCCATCATTAAGACATTTTTAACTTCATAACCTATAATAATGCTTCCTTTAGGGATCAGATGAATTTTTCATGGCATAAAGATATGGATAGAGGATTTTAGCCAGAAACAATGGTTTGAAATTAAACATTTCTTAATGATGAATTTGTACAAACATGCAGCTTTTGTCTTATAACAAATTTTATCAGCTGTTTGGACTCTCATTCTGACGGCACCCATTCACTGCAGAGGATCCATTGGTGAGCAAGTGATGTAATGCTAAGTTTCTCCAAACCTGATGAAGAAACAATATCCTGAAGGTACATTTTCAGCAAATGTTCATTTTTGGGGGAACTATTCCTTTAAACAGCTAATTGTATATGCATGTTCTTGTCTTATGATTGGCTGGATTTGAAGATGAAACTTGTTGCACTCCATTCAGCTAATCATTTCAAATTCTTTGTGCTTTAAAATCCATTGTGAAACACTATTACCACAAAGGATCTTTATAAGTTACGGTTTGGTCAAATATGTGGTAATATTTTCACACTCATCCCAAGTCAAACTGGCAACCTTTGCATCTCAAATCCCTATAATGTAAGACACTTTAATTGTTAACAAAGTCTTCAAGCTTGACGTAATTGGATTTTTTCAGAGGCCTTTAATATAGTGGCGTTTGCAGAGCTTCATTTTGAGTAATTGCAGATGACCTCACTGTCCTCTTTCCTGTAATCCGGTATTGAGCCGCGGGATCAGACGTCAGTGGGTAATGTAGACATCCTTGGCTCCGGATTCACCCCTCCATGATGCTGCGGCTTAGACTGTAAGCAGCTCGAGTAGAATGGGTTTAACCATCAAACCACTCATTACCATAGATAATGTAGCACCATAAAACATTATATTTTATGCTGTGCAATAAAGACCAGTAATTGAATGGACTAAAAATTAATGGAGCTTTATGTACAGTCAGTATTATTTATATATATATATATATATATATATATATATATATATATATATATATATTTTTTTTTTTTTTTTTTTTTTTTAAATATATATATTTAAATGTGAAATTTTAAGATTAGACCTTGAATGAGATTCATCCAATAACATCTAAGTTTAGTGTCTCAATCGAGACATATGAAGACATTCAAAGACATTGTTTAAGATGACTGAATAAATCTGACAGCAGTGTTACAGCAATGAAAGTAAAAGTCAGGGCTGCGTTTCCCAAAAGCATCATAAGCTTAAGTTGATTGTAAAAATGATCGCACTAGTCATCTTAGACTTGTGGACCGTGTCCCAAAACCATCGTAACTTAAGTAGTACTTGAAAATCTTTGTAGATCTACGAGTGCTCTGGAGTAATCGTAAACACGTGCATCGTAAGAAGACCTGTCACCTGCTGGACAATCGGCACATTACAGCTTAAACTTTATTCAAGTGCAATGTGATTATAATTAAAGCTTTTGATTGTACTTTATTGTACACTTTATTATTCGTTTTTTGTTTAAATTAATTTATAAATGAAATGATTAAAAAGGGCAGTAAACAAAAAAAAAACAGAAATACACATCTAAATTAAAGGGTTCATATGATGCGATTTCACGTTTTCCTTTCTCTTTGGAGTGTTACAAGCTGTCCGTGTATAGATGAGATCCTAAAGTTGCAAAGACTAAAGTCTCAAACCCCAAGAGATAGCCTATTCTTTATAAAAGTTAAGACTCGTCCACGCCCCCCTAAAACGGCTCATTCAAACATGCCCCCACATGTCTACGTCAAGATGTGGAAATATTTGCGTAACGCCGCCCAAATGTGCACGTAAAGAAAGAAGGCGTGGTTTCAGTAACAGCAGTAGTGTTGATGCAGCCATGTCAGGGAGATGCTGTGTGTTTCCATGCGAAAGCAAAAGCACTTTATTTGACCTTCCGAAAGTAGACACAATTAGGAATCATTGGTTAAGATTTGTTTACAACAGAACAGCACAACCCAAATGTTCGAATTTGTGCAACGCATTTTATGGATGACAGTTTCGTGAACCTAGGAGAGTACAAGGCTGGCTGTGCACGAAGGCTATTTCTAAAAAAAAAAAAAAAAAAGGTCAATTCTGACTTTGCTATGACAATCTGGCGATTCTGAATCAGTGACTGTAAGTATGTTTTGTTATTAGTTTAAGTATTTGCTATTGACTGTTCAAATGCGGAGTTTTGCATGTAACGCATTGTGTGTGTGTGTGTGTGTGTGTGTGTGTGTGTGTGTGTGTGTGAGGGGAACAGGGTCACATCACAGTGGAGTGTACAGCCCCTAAGAAATCGTCTTAACCGCGGCTTGTGTACTGCAAATACATACGAGCATCATCACTGTGTGTGTGTGTCACGGGACTTAAAAACTGAAGCTCATGATTATGGTAAGGGGTGTTACATTTCGGATACGTGCTTGTGGTGTTCAGCCAATCACAATGCACTGGGTCAGTTGGCCAATCAGAGCAGACTGCACTTGTTGGAAGGAGGGGCTTTGTAGAAAACGACACGTTTGAGAGAGGCGGGCATAGAAGACCTACAATAATGTACGGTATTTGAAAAATAATGTGTTTTTTGAACATTAAAGCATGTCATACACCAAATACAACATTAAAGCATATTACACCAAATACAAAAAATAATGATCTTTAAAATAGCATCATATGACCCCCTTTAAATGACTGAAGAACAACAACAACAACAACAACAACAACAAAAAAGAATAAAAGTAGTGTAGAAAATGTGCTTCAAAGACTAGGAAAAATAGGGATAAAAATCTGTCAATGATGAAAATCAGCCATGTATTGGACCCAGAAATAGTATACTATATAGTATAATATTAATCTATATGTATAATATTATTGTACTATTATTATTATTATTATATAGTATTATTATTTGTAGTAGATTAACATTATACTTATAACTATTATATATTATATTAGGCTAAATTATATTAAATTATATTATATCTGAGCTGTCTGGCACGCAGCATTAGGTTAAAGATGCTATAGAATGCATTGATACAATATTTTAAATTGTTCTCTGATATCTACATAGAAGGTATGTGGCTTAGGTAAGGGCAAATATTCTCCAGAAACGGTTTTACATATCCATTTAAAACCCTAGGATTTGTCCCTAGAATGAAATGGTCTATTATTATGTTATTTGAAAGGGTCATGAATAATAATGTTGAGCTCTGCTCAGATTGGCTGTTTCACAGTGCTGGCATTTGGGTATATGCAAATGTTGGGGGTGTAACTATTAGTGATCCCGACTGTAACTTCACAGTCGGTGTTATGTTCTGATTCGGCCTATTTTTCAGTGGCCTTTTGCATTCACGAGATTCACATAAGGAGGAGGAAACTATGGTGTTTGAGGCTCATGGTAAGTCATTTCCATGTACAGAATTGTTATTATTCAACTATGCCAAATACAGTTTTCCATTTTATGGCACCTTTAACATTTCAATAAATGAGTGTGTAGTACAATTACGAGCCATTCTATAAATTGACATTTCAGCACTTGACAAATGGATAGCGGCATTTAAAGGAACACTCCACTTTTTTTGGAAATAGGCTCATTCTCCAACTCCCCCAGAGTTAATAAGTTGAGTTTTACCGTTTTTGAATCCATTCAGCCGATCTCCGGGTCTGGCAAGAGCACTTTTAGCATAGCTTAGCATAGATCATTGAATCCAATTAGACCAGTAGCATCGCGTTCAAAAACGATCAAAGAGTTTCGATATTTGTCCTATTTAAAACTTGACTCTTCTGTAGTTATATCGTGTACTAAGATCGGCGGAAAATGAAAAGTTGCGATTTTCTAGGCTGATATGATTAGGAACTACTACTATGTTACGGCAGCAAAGTTCCTTGATTATTACGCCGGAATGAGAGTAGTTCCTAATCATATCAGCCTAGAAAATCGCAACTTTTCATTTTCCGCCGATCTTAGTACACGATATAACTACAGAAGAGTCAAGTTTTAAATAGGACAAATATCGAAACTCTTTGATCGTTTTTGAACGCGATGCTACTGGTCTAATCGGATTCAATGATCTATGCTAAGCTATGCTAAAAGTGCTCTCGCCAGACCCGGAGATCGGCTGAATGGATTCAAAAACGGTAAAACTCAACTTATTAACCCTGGGGGAGTTGGAGAATGAGCCTATTTCCAAAAAAAGTGGAGTGTTCCTTTAAAGCAGGGCTATGTGCGATTGTGTTAAGTGCATTTTTGGAAAACGCACGTGAAACAATAACGAACGTTTGTAAAATGACTCGTAGAAAACGCTCTTAAGCGCTAAGATCGATCGTTTTCGAGAAACGCAGTGCGGGTCAAGTTGAAGTTTTTATTTTAGGTGGCAACTGCACATGTTCAAGGTTTGCATGCTTACAAAATCTTTTTATACATTACTACCTTAAAAACACAAGTGATAAAGGTAAAACCACACAATGAATCAAGTTCATCACAAGCAGCTTTTCCATAAGCTGAGTTAAATACAAATATATAGAAAGTGTCATACACTCAAATCACCACATGGTAACATAAATGACTCTAAAATAATGTCATAAGCATTCATTTAACAACATAAGACCCTAGGTACAGCTAATGTGAGCTGTCACACAAGGGATTCTGGGTCAATGTATGGTTTTTCACTGTTATTATAAGATGAATTTTTCAGTAAAAAAAAAACTAAACTAAACAGTATTGTACTGTAAAATTACATGAAACATTTTGCTAGATTTATTAGTTTTTCACTGTACAACTAGCCTTTTTACAATCTTTTTTAAAATTAAGATTTTTTTTTTTTTCACAGTGAACTTGTTTAATCATGTTTTCTGTAGCTTAACATTACCTTAGCACTTAAAACTAGTGTTACCTTTCCAGTATTTACTGTGTGACAAAATACTACTTTGCTGTTTTTCCTCATGTTTCTTTTTGCCAGCACCTCGTCGTACAACTAACATTTGTTTTAAATGAGTAAATTAACTGGAGTTTAACTACTTTTTGAGTAAGCTGTAGTTAAGAACAGCTTCACCAGCACTGCTACCCATGTTTTTACACTAAAACCCAGCTTTCTATTAGCTGCCAGGATGAGAAGTGGAATTAAATTGAGGCCTTTGCATGCCATTAAATATAAAAGTCAGTGTATCTTTTCAGCAGCTCACTGTCTGGCAAACGTGAATGAATATCATTTCATTACAAATCCAATAGTGCAATATTTCAGCGAATGTACTTTTAATTCCCATCTCGTTTGCATGGATAAAATAGATGTTGACTAAGGGAGTTGAATTCTAAAATAAGCCTGCGCTAATCTTTTTTTTCCAGAGAGGTGATGGAGGAAGAGGATTAGATATCCCAGCAGAGTCATTCATCAAATGTAAAAGTGCATATTGCTTTCCTCTCTAATGCATACGTAGCGTGAGTGCCCTACAGTACCTTCAATTTTTCTTCTCTTTCTCATCTCTGCTTTCTTTCACCGAGTGCTGGGATGCTGGGAAGGACGCGATGAAAGATGCTCCGTGTAACTCCTAACCTCTGTCATTTGTCTCGGCCGTCTGAACCCTGATCTCCCGTCTTGTGTTTTTCCTGTTTCGCCTTGACAGTGCCATTAGATACAGGGCCGAGCGCTGGGGAAGTCCTGTGATGAGACATACGTTTTCATTTTCGTCACAGGCCTCCTGTTCCTGTCACCGTTTTCATCAAATTGCAGATGGTTTTGTCCGTATGCATGTTTGTGCTGTTTCCTGATCTGTCTAGTAAGTCTGATTTCCACCATCTCTCCAGCATATGTTCGCACGGACATGTTTGATTGTTCGAAAACCAATAGTTCCTGTACGTTCGTTGACTGAGCTGCCGTTTCCTTTATTCTACAGCTTGTCGGATTAATTATCTGACTTGGCGTTTTGTACCCTCACAGATGGGCTTTTGAACTAAAGAAACGAGGAGCTCTTTGAAAAAATCTGATTCAGCTCTGAAGAAAAAGATGCACAATATTCAACAGCATGTGAACGTCTACATCTCTGAGCAAGAGAAAGAAGGTGCATGTGCCGTCTGGAAGGAGATTTTTTTTTTTTTTTTTTTTCCCCGTTGTGAATTATTCATCACTATATATATGGTAGAGTAGTGGGTTAAATGGGGAGTCATGACTCAGAAATGTTGAGGACAGCTGTGAAAATGCATATGAAACTGTGCATCGTATAGGGCAGAGAAAGAAATAATGTTGAGACTTTTCAATTAGTTTCATTAGATATCGTGAACTAACAATGAGCAATACTGTGTTTATTAATCTTAATGTTGATTTAAACATTCAAAAACCAAAAGTTGTATCTGTTAATATTAGTTAATGCATTATAAAGCAATTGTATTTTTAATTACTGACATTAACAAAGATTTATGTAAAACTGCACTACACTATAATAAATTCCCACCTACTTCAGAGTTTTTTTTTTGTTGTTTTTTTTAAAGGAGTATACTTAAATTTTTAAGTAGTTGAATCTTGTACAACATAAAAAATGAAGTTGGTTAAATGATTTTAATGAGTTAAAGTCTTGGAAAAACATGACGTGTCCTCAAAAAAAAAAAAAAAAATTCCTTAAATATAAACTTTTTATGTCCTTTAAAAAAGATAAACCAAAAACTGTTCATGCTCAAATAAAATAAACATAATATTTAATTGCAGTGAGTGTGAACACATAGCTAGAATCATTGAAATTCAAGAGTTATTTAGAAATTATAATTGTCACTGGTTATGTTCAGCTCAAGACTTGTTAATATATTTACATATTTTTGGAAATGCATAATTTATTCATTTCAGTGTTTGATTTTACTCATGCCGATGGTTGAAACCATGTTGCTGTTAAATATATCTGGCTTTGAATATCTTCCTTACAGTTGATTCTGCAATTTAAGCTGAAAAGAAAAAGCGTTTTAACACTAGAAAAAAGCATGCAATTTATGTGCTTTAGGGTCCAGGGAACAACTTGTGTGTGATGTGCTAAATATGGGTTCTGAAGCAAAACCAGTTGAGAACCACTGACAATAATCAGGGTTTCTGTGTGTCTTATAAAGGCCTTATAAGGTCTTGAATCAGAGCAGGAAGTCCTAAATTCATAAATTCATTGCTTGAAGTGTTGCATTCATTGCAACAGAAAAAGGAATAGCTTTGTCAGTCTGTTGTTGTTGTTTTCCAATACAAATGTCTAAATAAATCAAGATACATTTACTAGAGATGCTAAATTTATAGATTTTTGAGAAATTGGACAAAATTAAGTGAGTTTATCCTTAAAACTTACAAATATCTTTCAGTGGTGCATGAAAACTTGTTTTGAAACAAACCAAAAAAAAATAAAAAATTTACTTGGTAATTAAAAAGTCTTAAATTTAGCTTCATAAAACTTGCAGAAACCCTGATAATGAACTTCCCAAAATCATCTCTACAATCTACTTACAATCTTACAATGCTTTTGAGAAACTCAGCTCTCATTAATAAGTTGTTAAAAATCATGTTTTGCCACATGAGAAAATTGTCACCGATCATGGATTTTAGGTCAAAAACGTCAGTCTTCAAACCCTTAGTGTGACATGCTTCACAAATAAATCTTTGAGCACTGTCAATCATGACCAAACTTCAGTTATCTTTATATTCTGACATAAAAGTCTATGTTGACTTAAACCAAAACTCATTATGTACAATGAGAAGCAAAATCACTCGACACAAGCCTTCGGCGCTTTAATAATGTTTCAGTGCAGCTGACTGATTATTTAGCAACTTTTAAGCGCATTCCAGTGGCAAACTGAAAAATTCACCTTTTTAAAGTCCTTGCTTGTTACACCAATTTGTGAAGTTGTAAACTTTATGAAATTGTTAAAAGAAGGTCTGCGACCGTAATTGTCTTGTAATTTTACGGTGTCGGACCGTACGTTCTGATAACAGTTTATTAAACAAATTATTCGGACACTCATCTCATTAAAACCTTTCCTCAGTGAATTTTTCCCCATTTTCTCCATTATCATATTCCTCTTTGTGCGTACGCGTCTCGGCCTTAATTCACTTGTGTAGAGGGAAATTAAATGTGCTTCTGGTTGATTACATTTGGGTGGCGAAATTCCCTCAAGCTCCGTGCAAACGCGGCACCTCGAGGAATCCAATCCGTAACGACACCGCCAACACATTCCTTTAAATACAGGACCGGGTACTGAATTGTCATTTTTTTCATGGAGGCTTGCACCTATTCAGGCTAATTTAATTGAGATTTGCCTCGGCTGAATAGGACGACAGCCGGTGCTCTGTTGGAGAACTTTCCCAGGTCTATATTAATACCTTCACGCTGAGCGTGTGTGACAGTGATTGAAGTGCTGTGAAATGCAGGTAAAGAACAATTCATTATCTTGTCTCTTTAAATACTTTCAGGTTCTTTCAGGTTTATCAGAACTATTTGTAGTTTGGTTTGGAGTGGAGGGACTTTGACTGAATCCTTGCAGTCGCTTCAACGGTCTCTTCTGATGGACAACGGGCCATTAAGAGAGCGTTTGATGGTTTGTGTTTGGCATGAACGCACACAACTGCAGTGACTCGAGAGCTGTTGTGGTAATCATATGTTTTGCCAATCCTCAACGCAAAAGATGATTCTAAAGACATTTCACTTTGTAAAAATGTTATGTCCTTCAGATCCGGCACGCTTGATTTATTTCCAATCTTGGATTTTGTTCTCTAGAAGTCATCCTGACAGTAATAGAGTGGCATTTCGTAGTGGTTGAAGTTCGGGGGTAAAAGGTTGCTTCAAACCTTGCAATGAATGCATACAGTGTTTTTTCATGCATTGGTCAGTTTTCTGATTTTTCTCTCTTTGGCTTTTTATAAAGTGTTGTTTCAAGTGGTAAGAAAACATCCAAAATACACTTCAAAGTGTTGCTTTTATTGCACTTCATCTATTTGCATCTGTAGATTTCATTTACAATAAGTATCTTTAAAGGTCTCTTTTCTGAAGATGAGAGGGTTTTTTAATTTTTTTTTTTTTTTGTATTTTTCCCCACTCTTTCAGCAGAACTTATAAATGCCAAACTTGAAAAGTTTTTTGGGTTTTTTTCCAGTCCATATTCTGAAGGTTTTTACAGAGTGGTTTGTTCATATGTAATTTGCCTGATTTTATACATCTTATTCCTTAAAAATAGTGAATAAATATTTATTTATTTATTTATTTATTTATTTATTTATTTATTTATTTCAGTATTTTCTGATTTATAGCTTGATAAAAACAGTTATACAAAATCCTCTGTGCAAAAACGTATTTTGAACCTGACTTAATATAGCTTTCAAACATTTGTTCTCAAAATGTATGCAAATCAGTGCATATTTAATTAGATAATGCCTTTTGCTTATTTGCTTATTAAATTTGCTTATTTAAATACAGCATTTCAGAAAACTTGTAATACAAAAAATGTTTGCAATTCTCAATGTAATCAATCAGTTGGGGAAACATTGTGATGTGTATTATTTTGTTGTTGTTGTTTTTTTTTTTGTTTTTTTTTTTTAATCTATTCATGCTGTCCAAGACAAATTTCCCAGGAATGGGACAATAAAGCCTATTTTATTCTATTCGATTCTACTCTATTCACATTTGTCAAGCCTTGACTGTCCACGTAGTGTAGAAGATGCCTTAGATAAATGTCTTCTAGATGACTATATAGACTACATGGGTGTCATTCAAAACATGCTCGGATTCAATTAGGTTTTCCAAAATTTTGTAAGTAATGAAATTTGTTCTGTTTGTTCAGAAAGTATTGTTCATATCTTACATGTATCGGTTGCTATAGCAATGATGTCAGACTTTCTCACATGCATCAGAAACATGATCTGTATTCATGCCATTGACATCAGCATTTCACATGTTCATGCATATATGCATGAAAACACACAGACTCGCGGAGTCTGCCATATGAGGCAAAATGAGTGGAAATTGTGTGTTTTGACAATACAATGATGAAGAACTACTTGAAATCTAATTTGGATCTTCAAACTGAGACTTTCATCAGACTTCAGATCAAACACGGATCTGGTTTGGACCAAGTTTTGCATGTTTGGCTTGTGTGTGTGTGTGTGTGTGTGTGTGTGTGTGTGTGTGTGTGTGTGTGTGTGTGTTTAACAACTAAATTAGAGTCTGATATGCAAAATAAATTAGGTTTTATAGTGAAATTTCGGGTAACACTTTATTTTAGGGTCTCTTAACTAGTTTATTTGCATGCACGTAACTAGAATATTAGCCATTTATTAGTAGTAATTAAGCACATATTAATGGCTTATTCTACATGACCTTATTCTACATCCCTAATCCTACCCAATACCTAAACTTACCAACTACCGCACTAACTATTAATAAGCAGAAAATTAGGAATTTATTGAGGGAAAAGTCATAGTAAATAGTGAATAAGTGTTCCCTATTCTAAAGTGTTACCAAATTTTGTTTTAGTGCATTTTATAAATTGCCAAATGCTTTTATCCAAAGCTATTTACAACACAATGAAGTACGTGATCAGTTCACGTTTCCTGGGAACTGAACCAATGCTTGGCTTTGTTGGCACTATTTGAGTTCAGGGAGAAGCTTTAGTGTCAGATTTGCTGTTTAGATATATTGAACATGTTTAACATCATGTATGCGAAGATATAAGTAGTGACAGCTCATCTGGGCTGCGCTGTAGTTAATTATAAGGTAATGTTTATATACGCTTCATATGGTGAGAAAAGTGATATAGATATATATATATATATATATATATATATATATATAGATCTCCATCTATCTATGTAGGTAAAACAAGATCACAATAAAATTCTGGAGAACAGCCTTAAAATAAGGGAAATGTTTGATTTATTTTATTTATTTTTATTATGACCCATCCTTAAAGACAAGGTACCTTCAAATATCATGAGTAGCGGTGTGTAGTGGTTGAAAGCAATGGAACTGTGTGAAAACAGCCGTAAACACCTAATTAACCTAACCCTATTTAACTTTGTGAATCCTGCTGTTGTTTACTTGGAGAAATCGATGCATTTGGATGCAATTAAAAGGGGCATGAACTGAATTTTTTTAGGTTTTATATTGTTTCCTGAGGTGAGGTTACAACATTAGTTGGATATGTATAGGCTACATCAAAAACTGTCATAATTTACAAATTAAAGGCCATTTTCACTTTAAAGACATCAGTGTAAACGCCCACTGCTTTTTGTGTAACATCTTTGCATATGAAATAATGCTGCGTTCCATTTACATACACTCAAGTGGACCGGAAAACCAAGATGGACGTGTCAATTGTTAGCAATACTAGTCGAATAAAACCACATAACATGGTATTTTGTACAGATAACACCATAGTATCATGTTCACAAATAGAGGTTGAATAGTACTTTGTGCACCACTGAGTTTGAGACACAAACAAACATAAGTGCTAATAAACAATATATTGCCACTTTGTTTCTACTGCTGATGCAATAAGCATCCATATTGGATTCTGAAGTTGGAGTTGTCGTGATTTCAGAACTCATGAAAGTTCCTTCTAGGAATTTCCAACTTCTGAGTATAACTGGAATGCAGCATAAGTATGGAGTGCATTAGTGCCCGCCCACATTTTTAGCCGCATTGGTTCCGGATTTTTTTTTTATATATATATATTTAAAAAAAATGACCGCAGATACATTTCACAAGTATATGCCAACATAAACCACAAAAAAAAAGTTAATGTCATCCTGCCAAGGTTTTGCTAAAAGGTACATGACATTTTGGGACATATACAGTATACTTGAAGGAAGGGTGTCCATGTCTGATAAAACACATCGATTTCCTCTTTTGACCAAGGGTAATATATTCCAGTGAAAGAAAAGCAAATAATACTTTATGCCATTCTGACAGATCCATTTAAGAAAAATACTCTTAGGGGCAGCATAAGTAAGGAGATTAATTAACTTCCTGTTTGAAATCCTCTTTATATTCTTATTAGCAGCTTTAATATGTACACATTTCCAAGTGCAGTGAACAAAGTCACCCTCTTTGCAATTTAGACAGCACAGAGAATGATTTGGTTTAAACATGCCTGCGTAATGGAGTAATTTGGAGACGATGTAAATGTTCAAAATAGCTCTTTAGTTCTATTACAAATTGATAGCCTATGTTGCTATATACTGCCAAATTTGTGTCCAAGTACCAACATCAATTGACAGCCCCAAATCTTGCTCCCAAAAAGCTAGAGTGCCTCTTTATTTACTTTGATTTGATTGCAGGGCCGTGCAGAGACCTTTGGAGGGGCAGGTGTTCAAAGTATAAAAGGGGCACATGGACCACGCCTTTTAAAAGGGCTGTGCTCCTTGCTGATATGTGTATCGAAATTTGATACAGCAGCAAATTCCATGACGCAGGTTTGAAAAAGAAACACAGAACAGAAAAGACCATTTTAAGTTTAAATATTAAAGACATTTTTTGCACTTCTTAATTACTCTGGAGTTATATTATTATTGTTGTTGTTGTTGTTTTTGTTGTTGAGTTTACAGGGTATTTTGGTTTTGCTGTTGTAAACACTACTGTTGTTGTTGTTGTTGTTGTTGTAGAAAAAAATATTCCTGTCTTATTTAAAATAGAATTCTATTCTAATCCTGTTCTGAATTTATTCATTTTTTGAATGATAATGATTATAAAAACAGGACTGATAAATATAATTCAGAGGACGAGAAAATCAGTATAAGCCTGTTTTACCAGTGTTGTGATTAATTATTTTTAAGGCACTCAACGTTTTTTAAATAAATACTGTAATAATAATAGTTCAAAGTATGAATAGTTTTTAGTCAGATAACATAAAAAAGACAAGGCACCTCGACGCGCTTCAAATGTTTCCCAATTAAACAGTTCTACACACAGCAATATAAACAAAGGTGCTTGTTCTCTTTCATTCTTACTAAGTTAGCTGCATTTTTAATATTTAATACTAATTTTAATAAAATGTAAATTCGTTCCCCTGCACTTTATTTGAGCTCGAGCAAGTGTTTTCACATTGAGGTTTCTAGATTTAAATCTAGATTTAAATTAAAAGAGACATGACCTGACGTTTTATTCGTATCCAAAATGAGGAGATGTGAACATCAGGAGAGCTGAACACAGTGCAGTGCATGCTTCATTCATACTCGACGCCAGAGGGCGCTCTCGCGCAGAAATTTATGACCTGCAGGAAATCCCTAATATGGACAAAAACACACGGCTATCGCTGTAGCTGAGCTGAGTTTTTACTGATGAAACGTGAAGACAATAAACACACGATTGCGAAAATATGTTGTTTATGTGTGTTTTTCAAGTTATCTCCAAGTAATAAATAAATAAACTATATGAAAAATGCAGTACTGATTGACATATCATTTAGCATATAAACTATAAAATATATTTTCTGAATTATTCTGTGATAAAAATGGGGAAAAGGTGTTCGTAGTAGCCTTTATAAACCAATCCTAAAATTGTCATTAGGAAAACATTGAACAAAAACATTGTAGCCCTTTGCTGCAGCTAACCTTTCTTCCACATGCTACACATAGCAATACATAAACAACAGCTGTGCATGATCTCTTCACGCCGTTCTAGTAAAATAATAATAATTAAATAATACACGTTTTCAAGCACAACTTACCGGCCACCGCGGACGTTATTGAAGGCATCCCGGTGCCCTAAATTACTAAGGTAATTTCAAAGGTGTCTGAACGTGAGGGATCGTCCCAGATGAGATCGTCAGGAGAAAGGTCATCATCAATAATTTTATTTACGGCAAAATTATTATTAATTAATTTTACTAATAGTTAGATTGGGCCTACACAAAAGGGCGTTTAATTACAAAAAAAAAATAAAAATTGCCTTGACAAAAGGGCACTTTGGGCATCAAGGGGAAAGGGGGCAGGTGCTCAAGCACCCACTACACCCCCCTCTGCACGTGCCTGTTTGAAAAGTGCTTCTGGGAAAAGTGCTTAATAATAACATTGCTTTATTAGCGACCTCTTACTAGATCTATTATCCAGACCAGTATCATCTGTTCTGCTGGAGTGGTGCAAGAAGAAAATCCAGGGATGATATGTTTCTGCACAAAGTTCATTGTAAATACCTGAAGAAGTTATTTTGTGTTAACTTAAATTTAGCCCTCAATTGTTCAAATGATAACTACTCCTTTTCAAACAGATATTTTATAGTGGTTAGCCTGGTAGCTACAGATGAACATCTGGAACCACAAGACTTCCTTTATTTCTGGGAAGTTGCATCTTAGTCACTTTCAATGTGGTTTCCTCTTGTTTCAAATAAAATATCCATTAATATGTTTATTTGAAGTGCAATTTAGGAGAATTGAGATCATTTGAAACAAGTATAAAAATTGACGCAAGACTATCATCTATATGATCAAAGCTGTCTTTTAATGGCAGGGGAGTCAATCTATCCAAAATCCTCATGCACCCATCGCAAAACATGGTCTTATATAATATGTGCGTGTGTTTGTGTATGTGTGTGTTTGCATGTGTGTAAGCAATAAGGTACTAGAGGCCGTGCTGTATCGTTCAGGGCTGAAGGGCGTTGTTAGGCACGAAGCTAAGCTGAGTTTTATAAATATATATGACGGTTAGTTCCATTCCTCGATTCTGATTGGTCAGCAGCTGTGTTTTATTCACTATACAGCACGGCTATGACCGCTTCACGCAATGGTTCTGTGTATCATTGAGCAACACGTTAGCAACCACCCTTGGCAACATAAACAAACAATAATATAGCATCAAAACTGTTGATGTGTGTGCAGCGCGTGTCTTTGTGGAAGCCTACAATTTCCGAAGTGAGGAGGGAATATTACTGTATTTATTAGTTTTCTGTTTCAGGTATGATTCTGTATGTCCATATGTCCATCAGTTTACACTGTAATGACGCTTGCAAACTCGCGCTGTGCCGCTAATCGGTCTGTTTTAAACTAAAAGGCAGAAAACAGACTTTTCCTCATGCTGAGAGATAAGCAGATGTTGATGAGAAAATATCATATATGGTGTTAAAACAATAAAGGACACAGCAGATGATAAGACCTCTGTTTTTATTTAAGCTCCATTAGATGAGAGGCATGTTCGGATCATTCTCCTGCTGTTTATTATTGCTGTCAGGAACTATCAGTTTGTTACTATATTATATTAGAATTTAATTTTTCAGTTCATCTGAATGGATGAGTGTAGCTGTATTTGACGTACCGTAAACTCCAGTGTGAAGGCGCACGACTCGCCGTCGCTTTCTCTCACATACACGCACACAAAGAAAGATACAGAGCAAGAGAGTCTTTCATAACATGCAGAATTGACGCGCTACATGTAAACGATATTCTTTGTTGTATTTTCCTGTCAAAATAACGGAGTTCCTTTGGAATTCTTCAGCTTTTAAGAACTGCCGGTTTCTCTGGTAGTGGGCGGAGCTAATGCGCAAATCTCATTGGCTGGCGCTCACCTATTATCGTCCCTGTTGTGATTTCAGCAAATCAATTCGAGCGAAAGCAGACAACGTGATTAATATTCATGAACCCAGCAGCTCATTAATCCTTAGTGCGTTTTATAGTGATGATAAATATGCAT
This sequence comes from Acrossocheilus fasciatus, assembly GCA_036784905.1. NCBI lineage: Eukaryota > Metazoa > Chordata > Actinopteri > Cypriniformes > Cyprinidae > Acrossocheilus > Acrossocheilus fasciatus. The sequence goes on along the minus strand of CM071938.1, from coordinate 2,805,646 downwards.
TCATACTTGGTTATTCTAATTACTATAAAGTTCTATCATCATATAATATTAAATTATCATAATATTATATTATAATGCTTGACTGACTGATACTAAGTGTCAGTAGATAAATAGTGTAGATTTATGTACAATGTTTTATAATAATAATTTATTCTTTTAGTGTCCATTTCATTAATTTAACATTTAACATTAGGGGGAAACCAAAGTTATTTGGCATTTGAACATTTTTTTTTTTTTTAAAGTAACGCAATAGTTACTTTCCCTGGTAATTAGTTACTTTTATAATGATGTAACTCAGTTACTAACTCAGTTACTGTTTGTGAGAAGTAACTAGAGTAACTATAACTAATTACTTTTTTAAAGTAACGTGCCAAAAACTGTTGCTTACATATATATATATATATATTCCATGATCTGTCTGAATACTGGATTCTGATTGGCTGGCAGGTATGCAGTATAACCGTTTAATGCACATGTAGTTCCAAGTCAGTTTAATCACCGTTCCATATTAATACGCTGCTTTAATTGATGCACAATAACCAACACGCATCACACACACACACACACACACACACACACGGAGAGAGAGAGAGAGGGGTCAGAGATCGCAGATTGTGCTGCACACACAACGCTTTTCTGCTATTTTTATTACTAAAATAAAAGATAGATACTAGATGGCTACATTATATTCCCCAGCAACAAGGTGATAAAATCGCTGTTTTTGAAGTAAGGTTAATTGTTTGTAGAGAGACACGCAGACGCAGCGAGCAGGTACACACAACTGTCATCTCTCTCTCAATCGATCGATAATTAATTGAAATACATGCTATAATTCATTCAAATAAATGTGGTCTGACCGCACTATTTCATCTCTGTGTCTGATTTGAAGCTGGCAGAATGCTAGCCCTAACGAGCCATAACTGATGAAAATAACTTCAACCCGTCTTCAACTGGTCCAAAATGCTGCCTCTAGATTTCTTTTAAAAAAGAAAAAAAGGGATCACGCTACTCCCCCGTTAAAGGCCCTTCATTGGTTGCCTGTTCAATTTAGAATACATTTTAAAATCGTATTATTTGTTTTTAAATCTTTGCACAATCAAGCATCCGGATCTGAATTGCTGCATCAGTGTATCCCCTCGAGAAGCCTAAGATCTGGTGACCAGAACCTTCTCTTAATTCCACATGCCAGACTCAAGCCTAGAGCTGACCGTGCCTTCTCGGTAATTGGTCCTCGTCTCTGGAATGACTTGCCAGCGGAAATCCGAATGGCCCCTAGTTTGACCATTTTTAAGTCTCTCGTAAAAACACATCTGTTCTCATTGGCCTATTAGGTTTTATATTCCTGCCTATTATATATTTTTTTGTTAGTGTTTTATTCTGGTTCTTTATTTTGTATGTTTTTGTTTGTTTTTATTACTCTTATGATGCTGTTTCTTTTGTGAAGCACTTTGGTCAGTCTTGTGGCTGTTTTAAATGTGCTATATAAATAAAGGAAACTTGAAACTCCGTTCATTTTTACCCATTCAGTCAAATATTGCACTGCAAAGAGCAATACAAGTTTTAACTTGTCTATAACTTGGCAAATGACCAATCAACCATGGAATAAGCGGGATAATCAACGGCTAGCCGTGCACTATAGGATTTTAATGCACTTCTCTTCGTGTCAGGCGGTTCTTTACCTCCACATTGTGCATTAAAATCTTTTAAAGGGTAACTAAACCCTAAAACAACTTTTTTGAGTTAATGATCTGTAAGACGGTGTCTTTATTAGTGCCGTGCATTGATTCGAGTAAATGTTTTGACATTTGGTTATAAAGTATTTTAATTCTACAATATATGGTGTAAAAACGTCTGAGTGCTGCCCTCTTCAAGTTGAAAGGTGGCTATTGCAGTTGAATTTTCCTATTGGACGTTGCATACCCCTGTGACGTATGATGGCACTTACTAACCATGCCCCTGCAGGAGTTCACCACGCCCTTGGCTGTCAAAGCCACTGTAGCGAGTCAGTTCATCCGCTCTGTCTCCACTGGGCTCTGCCCAGTTTTTCAGCATTTTTCAAATATTGCCAGTGGGTGGAGTTAGGCTCTGACCAGGGGTTTAGTTACCCTTTAATGAACGGCTAGCTGTTGATTATTCCTTACATACTGCAACTCTCTGATTGGTGGAGTTTTCTTCACAGCATCATGGGTAATGTAATTCTCACCATGAATTCTCTTGAACATGATTATTTAAAAAAATAAATTGAATTAATATGAACAGATGGCTTCAACAAAAGCATATAGCCTACCATGATTAACTACCTCTGAGCTCAAAACAGGTCTGTCTTTAAAGGGTCATGGGATGCCCATTTTCCACAAGTTGATATGATTCTTTAGCGTCTTAATGAAAAGTCTATAACATACTTTGGTTAAAATTTCTCAATGGTATTAACACCCTTTTTACCTTGTCAAAATCAGCTCTGTTCATAGCAAGCCATTTTCTTGCACGTTCCTTTAAATGCTAATGAGCTCTCTTCCGTGTGACGAGCAGACTGTAAACTTTAGCGGCATGCAAAACTTGCTAACTAGCACATTATTAGGAAAGCCAATTTGCAAAGATTCATAAAAAATCCTTATACTCAACTTCTTCTGTAGATGAAGCTGGATCACAAAAGATTCGCGCAAACATAGATGCATTTAGGCAGATCGGGGATCGGCGCATTCCCTTCAAAAACGAAAGTAACGTTAATCTTCAGTGGCTCAGATGTCGGGAGTTAATGACGACTGCTATATTATTATTCATTATTACATCCAGCAACAAAACACCTCAATCGCTTAATCTGAGACATTCTTGTCTTCCCCTGCACCAAAGTTGACACAATGGCGGACAGCTCTCAGCTCACTCAGGGCGGGTCTAAGGTAAGACGGCCTTGTCAATCAACTATCGTGGGAGCGGCCTGCACAGAACTACGTCATTCTGACAGGAATCTCAAAACAGCCTGATTTTAGAAAGGGGATTTTAAAATAGGGATTTAAAAAAAACACTGGGCGGATTTTTATCATAATAAGGGTGGATGTGTACACACACTTCCAACACACATTTATGTTCAAACAACATATGAATTTTGCATCCGATGACCCCTTTAAAGGGTTATCAGTTAGTTAAAAATCAATTTCCCAATGGAGAAAACAAATGTAACTTTGACTGTTGCGGTCTATTACATGTGAAACTCTTTTGAAAACTTCTGAGAATAACTAATCAAGAAATGTGTTGATGACAACATTTATATTTAGACACGCTTTGCATAAAAGGTTGCAGCCTTTGATGCTAATATAATCCATTCACAGTGACACCGCTGTCATATCTGCTGAATTATAAATCATCTTATGCATTAGCACCTGTAGAATTCCTCCCATGCATCAAGCGCTAGCAAAGCCATTCATTATTTCCAGCTAAGAACCCCTCTCTCTCTCTCTCCTTCACAGACTGATAGCAATTTCCTCATGCATGCACACAGCCATATACTGTGTGTAACGGCACCCAGGAAGCTCATTGCATTTGGTAATCTCCTCTCAAGTTGTCTGCTAGTTCAATCATTTATCTACTCAGCACCGGTCTGAGCCGTTTATTCCCCCATCTTACGCCGTCGGTCCTGGTAGAAGGCAGGGGAGGATTGTATAGTGACACCCAGAGAATCAAAGATCTCACCGGGATCAGTCGCGCTAACTGAGTCTTAACCCACTCGCGCTGCCGCAGGTGAGGCGCCTCATCTAATCCAGTCAAGTTCGCTTCCCCCCGAGGCAGAAAAATGTTGGTATTATGGTGGCTTTATATATGATTGCGTTTTAACAGTAGTGAACTGTGGTTCTTTTATTGCTTGCTTCGGGATGAAAGCAGTTCAGTCGATCTGAATCACGCCAAACTCTGTTGACTGAGTTCTCCATCTTTCTCAGATGTCTGTGATTGTGAACCATGAGTGTGATACTTCAATAACTTCCAGGGTTACTAGTATAGTCATGTTAGTGGGAGACCAACCTGCAAAAACCCTTAGGTTGGTGAATGAATGAAATAAATTTTAGAGAATTTAGCATTTATTTGTATTATTCAATGTAAAGTATAAAATTTAAAGTAGAGTTAATATAAAACTGTGTGTGTGTGTGTGTGTGTGTGTATATATATATGTATATGTGTGTGTGTGTGTGTGTGTGTGTGTGTGTGTGTGTGTGTGTGTGTATGTCATCGTGCGGCTTGCACGATGACCCTGGAGGTTCCGCGACTCACATCCTCGGCGGCGCGATGTCCCTCGACGCACCCTTCCTGGACCCACGAGGACACCAGTGTGCATGCACGGGGGAAGAGACCGGTCTCCCGAGGAGAGGCGCGCTCGGCATTTAACGGCGGCGGTGATGAGGCTTAATTCAGTTCAGCTGTGCCTCATCACACGCCGCCAGCCCACGTTAGTCCCACGCCCCTCCTCTCATCCACCCACTCCAGTCGGGAGCCTGGTGAAGGGCGGCGAATAAGGGACGGGGTGGTGATGATGATGAGGGGGAGGGCCGTCGATCCGTCACATTCCCCCCCCCAAGCGACATCCCCGTCATCGGTTGCCGCCCACGCAGGAGTGCTACCTTCCTCAACCAGGCTCCATACGGTCGGAGTGGGCGGGGCAGGGATTCCTCTCCGGGCGAACCTCCCTCTCGCACCGCGCCGGAACAGGGACAGAGAAACCGGTATTAATCAACAGCCTCAACCAACCACAGGGTAAGATGACAATTGGGGAAACGTCACTTACCCCTTCAGTGGCTGGGAGGCTGTCTCCGTCGTTTCTCCGTCCCACACGCTTCTTCACGAACTTCTGCGGGCGAGAGGGGATGACGTCTTCAGATGTTGCCCAACTGCGCTGTCTAGGCTCCGCCTTGCCCGCATTCTCCACCACTGTGACGGGAGGAGCCAACGACAGACACAGTGGGTGTGGCGTCAGGCCTCGGAGAGGTTTTTATTAAACAAAAATGATAAAATAAAGTGTTCAGGGGAAAGAAGTGTCCAAAGAAGGGGGGGGATCTGGTGTCCTCGTCGTGCTTCGGGGCTTGTGCAGGAGGGCAGTGTTCCAAAGGGGAAGGGGTCCAGGCAAGGGGCGGAGTCAGGTGGCCGCACACGCTCCCGCGGTCCTGGGCACGAGGGGCGGCGGCTTCTCTGGAGCGGCGGCTCTTCCTCTTCTGCCTCTTACGGGCATTGGCGGGATGGATGGCCCGGCATCCTGGCCCGACGGCCGTTATACGGGTGCGGCTTGCACGATGACCCTGGAGGTTCCGCGACTCACATCCTCGGCGGCGCGATGTCCCTCGACGCACCCTTCCTGGACCCACGAGGACACCAGTGTGCATGCACGGGGGAAGAGACCGGTCTCCCGAGGAGAGGCGCGCTCGGCATTTAACGGCGGCGGTGATGAGGCTTAATTCAGTCCAGCTGTGCCTCATCACACGCCGCCAGCCCACGTTAGTCCCACGCCCCTCCTCTCATCCACCCACTCCAGTCGGGAGCCTGGTGAAGGGCGGCGAATAAGGGACGGGGTGGTGATGATGATGAGGGGGAGGGCCGTCGATCCGTCACAATATGCTATATTTCACTATAGCATAGCATGGAGTACCTTATTGCTATTATAAAACGGTTACCACACAATAAAAAATATTAAAACCAAAAATGTATGTATTGAAATGTTACTTTTTTGAAGCAAGTTCCTTAAATGCTGCCTTTCCGCTAAAAAACATAAAACAATAGTTCCTGACAGCAACAGTAAACGGAATGTTCCAAACATGCCTCATCTTAAATAAAAACAGAGAATATGAGAATATCATCTGCTGTGTCATTTATTGTTTTAACACCATATATGATATTTTCTCACACACATACATCTGCTTATCGTATGAGAAAATGTCTGTTTTCTGTCTTTTAGTTTTAAAACAGACCGATTCGCGGCACAGCGCGAGTTTGCAAGCGTCATTACAGTGTAAACTGATGGACATATGGACATAAAGAATCATACCTGAAACAGAAAACTAATAAATACAGTAATATTCCCTCCTCACTTCGGAAACTGTATGCTTCCACACAGACACGTGCCGCACACACATCAACATATATCTGCATGAGAAGAGTTTAGATGGGGAAGGGCGGGGTCTCAAAATTAAAGAAAAAAGATGCAACATAACCCCAGCAGGCATTCAGCACTCATACTTCATGAAATAAATAACAAACAGTTCATTCTGCCGGAATACGTAATAAATGAAGCAGTTTTGATGCTATATTATTGATTGTTTATGTTGCTAAGGGTGGTTGCTAAGGGTGCTGCTCAGTGATACACAGAACCTTTGGGTGAAGCGGTCATAGCTGTATAGTGAATAAAACACAGCTGCTGACCAATCAGAATCGAGGAATGGAACTAACCGTTTTATATATATATACATACACATACACAGTGCATCCGGAAAGTATTCACAGCACTTAACTTTTTCCACATTTTGTTATGTTACTACAGAGTACAGACTTATTCCAAAATGGATTCTACAAACAATAACTTACTCCATGATGACAACATGAAAGAAGTTTGTTTGAAATCTTAGCAAATTAATTAAAAATAAAAAACAAACAAACAAAAAAAATCACATATACAGAAGTATTCACAGCCTTTGCTCAATACTTTGGTGAAGCACCTTTGGCACCAATTACAGCCTAAAAGCATTTTGGGTATGATGCGACAAGCTTTGCACATCATCATTTGGCAATTTTCTGTCATTCATCTCCTCGCCTCTTCACCTCTCTAGCTCTGTCAGGTTGGAGGGGGGCACACGCACATTTTCAGGTTTCTCCAGAAATATTTGATTGGTTCAGTCCCAGCCACGCTGAAAAAAATAAGAAGTTAAATTTACTTAATTTTTATTTTGCAAGTTTTTGCAAGCATATTTTTAAAGTAAAATTTAAATGCAGAATTAAGTAAAATCTACTTAACTAAGTTATCTAAAATTAGTAAAGCAAATAAGTAAATTTAACGTGGCCAGGTAGAGTTTGATGAGTAATTTCTCCTGAATTATTTTAAGTTTACCCTACAATACTCAAGTACATCTCACTCAGTCACGGTTTGTAAACTTTACTCAAACAACATGGCACTGGAAAAAAAAATGCCTATAAAGCATGTGGTTAAGTTATAAGCACATATGTAAGCAAGTAGACTGCACGTTATTCATTTTAAGGTAATATGTTGACTCAAAATAGTTATTAACTGAATGAACACAGAGACCTGAATACTTGGCACATGATACACAATGACGGTGACGATCAGTGAATAGTGTTTGAGTATGAATGGGTCATTCTGAGTAAAAAATAAACTCCAGATGTCACAAAACAGCAAGTTACTTAACCTAACAACAAAAGCAACCACAAAACAGTGTAAATACATCTCGAAAACAGCAACACAAAAATAATAATAATTACCTTATTAATTATTCATGCCCAAGTACATGATCATGACCTTGATATTTACTTAAACAATATTTGTAAAAATGACAAACAATTCCAAGTAAAATATACTTATAAGTTCAAACTTTAAATTATACAAGACTAAATTGAGTACTAATATTGCATTTACTCTTTTATTTAAATTCTTGCCTGAACTAAATTATTTAATGTAGAAATTACATTTGTTTTTCTGTAGTATATACTTCACCACAAAATAATTTGTATCCGTGCAGGACGTTCACAGAGTTGTCTATAAGCCACTCTTGCTGTGTGCTTCGGGTCATTGTCCTGTTGGAAGGTGAACCTTCTGCCCAGTCTGAGGATCTGAATGCTCTGGACTGAGTTTTTATTAAGGCTGTCTTAATATTTTGGTACACTGAGCTTTTCTTCTACTTTGAAGAGTCCCTCAGTCCCTGCAGCATGAGGCTGCTACCAGCACACTTTACTGCTGGGATGATACTCTGCAGGTGATGAGCAGTGCCTGGTTTCCTTCAAACATGATGCTTAGAGGATCATCAGACCAGAGAATCGTGTTTCTCTGAGGGTCCTTTAGGTGCTTTTTTGCAAATTCCAAGTGTGTTTTCACATGTCTTCACTAAGGACAGGATTGAGTTTGGCCATACTGCCATAAAGCCCAGATCGGTGGAGTGTTGCAGTGATGTTTGTCCTTCAGTAGGTTTCTCCTCCACGTATGATCATGGAGCTCAAGTAGAGTGACCATCAGGTTCTTGGTCACCACTCTAACCAAAGCCCTTCTCCATCAATTGCTCATTTTGGTAGTACTGGTTGTTTAAAACTTCTTCCATTAAGGGTAACAGAGATTACATGCTTCTTTGACCCTTCAATCCTGCAGAATATTTTCTGTACCCTTCCCCAGATCTGTACCTCGATACAATCCTATCTCGGAGGTCTACAGACAATTCCTTGGACTTCATGGCTTGGTTTGTGCTCTAACAATGCACTGTTAACTCTGGGACTCTCTATAGACAGGTGTGTGCCTTTCCAAACCATGTCCAGTCAACTGAATGTACCACAGGTGGAACATCTCAAGGATGATCAGTGGAAACAGGATGCTCCTGAGCTCAATTTTGAGTGTCATGGCAAAGGCTGTGAATACATATGTATATGCGATTTTTATTTTTTTTTCAAAGATTTCAAACAAACTTCTTTCACGTTGTCATTATGGGGTAATGTTTGTCAAATTTTGAGGAAAATAATGAATTTAATCCATTTTGGAAAAAGGCTGTAACATTGGGGAAAAACGTGAAGCGCTGTGAATACTTTCCGGATGCACTGTAAAACATGGTATTCTTAAAATAATTTATATTGTTATGCACATACCATGGTACATGAATATGGTAATCATTTAATACTGCTTTATATACCAGAGTACCACGGTACTATCTGCTAGCATCACTGTACCTCCATCGGCGTCCTTACTTTGTGTAATGATTTAATATGAATGTAAATATTACTTTATATACAATATCTCACATTTAGATATTTCTGATAGATAATTAAGAGAAAAACACAGAGCTGTATCTCTGTAATTACTGGATCATTGTCCCTCTGAAGGGCAGAAGACAGATGTAATTGAGTGCTTTCTCAAGCTGTGGTTCCTGACAGGTGGATACGAATCATCTGGACCGACTGAAGCTAATTACATCTAATTAGTCACAAGCGTTCGTTTCTATTTCAGTCTTCAGCTATCAGCTCTCAGAGTAAGAGATTCGTAAGAAGTTCTGCATGCTGCATGAGAGCGATAAATTTCTCGACTCTGTTCTTTACTTATTGATTGACTAAAGCTTCAGAAACGCACCATCGCTGTTAGAGGCTTTCAATCATTTAGCGTGATTAAAGTCTCTGCCGCACTTTCTTCGCACCAGACACGGTGCGAATTTCTCACAGTGCTGTGAATAAAGCAGATGATTTTTGCAGTATGCATTAGGCCTCGCTTTCAACTTCTGCTCGTCTCCTGTAATCCAGAGCGAACGGTGAAATAATTCTGCCCGTGACCAGAGAGTGCAATAACATTTGCTCTGATAAGTGACTTTGGTTTGGTCTGTGTTATCTGAAAGCTGTTTGCAATTACTCAAACTAATGAATGATGAAGAATTCACTGACATGCTGTTTTGTGCTTCAAATGGTGTGGCACTAATTCTTTCTTGTACTAATTATCATGAACACTTTTCCAGTGCTTTTCACTCACAGGCCTGCAGGTGAATATCTTTATTTCCGCACCAAATGTATTCAGTTTTTTTCATTTGCATTTTAAATGTCATATTAACACATACTCTGAAGTGCAACCTTTATGACTAGAGATACACGCTTGAACTGAACACATTTTTGATACATTTTTGGAAGGTAAAGAAATGTCTACAGTTCATATTTGCTTGAAGCTAATTAAAGCAAAGGGTTTATGTTATTTAAATATTAAATTCATACATTAAATATTAAAATACATATTTTATATATATTTCTGTAATTCCATTGTACTTTGATTTAGATTGTGGTATTGAATGATTACCATATTCATGCACTGTGGTATTATACAAGACGTTACTTCCAAGAATGCAGTTACATGTCTGAAAAGGTAATATTTAATGTGTGTATATGTTTTATTAAAATCATTGAAATTATATAATGATACAAAAAATATTTATAATATTTTAAATAATAATAATTAGTATAATTACTATCATCATCATTTTAATATTAATGCTTTTAATATAATCTTTAAATGATATAATTAATTATAATAATATTCACATTTCAAATATTAAATATTTTTTGCTGGTTTAAGCTGGTCTTGCATAATACTAAGAATACTGTTACATGTCCAAAAAAAACAAATGTATGTAAATATAAGATGTTATATTAAAAACAGGATATAACAGAACATATATAATAATACCAGAAATAATATTTAATAACAAAAATAATAATAAATATTTAATTAATATTATTAATAGTACTTTACATTTTAAATATTAGCTGTTTTGATGGTTTAAGCAGGTCTTGACAAGAAGTTACTTCTTAAAATACTGTTACATGCCTAGTATTTAATAATGTGCACTTAAATTAAAACATAGAAATGACGTAACAAAAATAAAGTAATATTTAATGTTTGTAATCATTTAAATAATAACATTATTAATAAAATGAATAATATGAAAATAATTCTAATATTATTTAAAGAATATTATTAATGATAATGATATGTACATTTTAAATAACGTAGGTTCTCACACACAAGAAATTAAGAAGTTATCAGACAATCAAAAGTCGGCCTTGGAATTTTTTCCATGGTTTTCCCATTTCCCATGGTTTCATCATTTTTAATATGTCAACCTGTGGTTGTGTTATGGCTTCCTGACCTTGCCAAGATGATAACGCAATCCTGAGGGCAGGAGGCTGTCTGAAAACATCCATCAACTGTCATATGAAATCTCAAAGAAGCTCCATCTTCATAGTTTGACCTGTTGTCAGGTGTCTTTAAACCAGCTGAACCTTTAAAAACTGAGTTCAGTGTAAATACGCACACACCGTACAGCCAAAAACCTAAAGAAAAACGCCTGTTTATAACAAATATAAACTAAAATTTGCATTATTTATAATTGCCAATATATTAAATTATTATTTAATCATGAGTCAAAGCAAGTCAGATTTTGAATTTGATAATATCTGCCTTAACAATTTCCAATGTAATATACTCAATATTAATGAAACATATTATACTCTATAGGAATAACCTGGCCAGTATTTTAAATAATGAAAGTCAATGAGGACTGAGGCTGTCAAGCATTAGAACTCTCATTAAAATATCATAAAACAAATCCATACAACATTAGCGTTCTCACTGAAAATATTGACTTATAAATAGTGACCACTGATTCATCAACAAATGCATGATTCTTTTGATCTGATTCTGGAAATTAACTTATTGACTAAAAGATTTGTTCACAAAACGGACTGATCCAGTTCTCGAGGTGACTCACTGACTCAGGGATTCGGTCTAAAAGATTCTTTCACAAAACAGATTGATCTGGTTTACAAGTTCAGCTCACTAACTCAGTGCCTGCGTCCCAGTGTGCATACTATCCATCCTAAATTCTATGTGATATTAGTAATTTTCAATACTATTTAGGGCAGCTAGGGTGGATAGTATGCACATTTGGAGACAGGGTTTGATTTGGTCTAAAAGATTTATTTATAAAATGGACTGATCCGGTTCTCGAGTTCAACTCACTGACTCAGTGATTCAGTCTAAAAAATTTGTTCACAAAATGGACTGATCTGATTTTTGCATTCAATTCACTAACTCAGTGATTCGGTTTAAATTATTTGTTTACAAATCAGATTGATCCGGTTCGCGAGTTCAACTCACTGACTCAAGGATTCACTCTAATAGATTTGTTCACAAATCTGACTTTTTAACTGGTTCTCGAGTTAAACTCAGTGATTCAGTTTAAATGATTTGGTTACAAAACAGACTGATCTGGGTTTACAAGTTTAACTCGCTGACTCATTCTAAAAGACCTGTTCAAAAATCAGACTTAACCAGTTCTCAAGTTCAACTCACTGACTCAATGATTCATTCTAAGAGACTTGTTCACAAATTGGACTGATCTGGTTCTTGAGTTTAACTCACTGGATTAAATAATGTCAGATCAACTTTTTCTTTAACCATATTTGTTAAAATCACACTTCATTTTATGTAAAATTACATAAAAAAATAAAAAGCTTGTCTCTTGCACTTTCACATCAGCACCTTTAACGTCTCTGAGGTTGATTTGGGATGCTAATGCTAATGTTTTCTCTCAATAGTAAGATTTTCTCATGCTTTCATCTCTCAAAGACTGATGTGGTTTTAATGTGTGAGAGCTGAATATTTTGGCTGGTGAATGTGACTGTCCTGCTCAAGTGCCTCTTTATCTCGCAGCGATGATATTAGCATCAGACCAACATTAGTGCAGCAGCGACTAAGGATGAATACCAATTGATTATCATCTATGGCTTCATTGTCAGGATGAAGCGTTTACACAATGGAGCATAAATGATACAGTCTCTCATCTAGCTCTCACTGTAGACATCAGTGAATATAAGAGCTACAGGCGAGGATGAACAGTGAAATTGTTAAATGAATGATGAGGTGTGGTCAGGACAGAGAAGAGAAGAGTCAAAGCATATTAAATCAAGCTCTTCAGAATCTGTTAAAACTGAGCAGTGAGCAGTGAGCATTGCTGACACTTTCCACAAATGGGATGAATTGGTGTGCTTTTGAAAAAGAAGGTACAAAAAGTTACTGTTGATTTTCTGTCTGTTAAGGAAATGGAACATTTGATAAAAGTAAATTGTGACACGCGACAACATTTGAATTTCTTTTTCTACGTCATGGTGGAAATGAACTGTAAAATAGCACAAAGAAGTGAATGAATTTTATTCCATTTAAATCTAAATTTTACATTTGTATGTATACATATGTACAGTATCTCACAGAAGTGAGTACACCCCTCACATTTTTGTAAATATTTTATTATATCTTTTCATGTGACAACACTGAAGAAATGATACTTTGCTACAATGTAAAGTAGTGAGTTTACAGCTTGTATAACAGTGTAAATTTGCTGTCGCCTCAAAATAACTCAACACACAGCCATTAATGTCTAAACCGCTGGCCACAAAAGTGAGTACACCCCTAAGTGAAAATGTCCAAGTTGGGCCCAATTAGCCATTTTCTCTCCCCGGTGTCATGTGACTCGTTACTGTTACAAGGTCTCAGGTGTGAATGGGGAGTGGGTGTGTTAAATTTGGTGTTATCGCTCTCACTCTCTCATACTGGTCACTGGAAGTTCAACATGGCACCTCATGGCAAAGAACTCTCTGAGGATCTGAAAAAAATAATTTTTGCTCTACATAAAGATGGCGTAGGTTATAAGAAGATTGCCAAGCTGCAGCACGGTGGCCAAGACCATACAGTGGTTTAACAGGTCAGGTTCCACTCAGAACAGGCCTCGCCATGGTCGACCAAAGAAGTTGAGTGCACGTGCTCAGTGTCATATCCAGAGGTTGTGTTTGGGAAATAGATGTATGAGTGCTGCCAGCATTGCTGCAGAGGTTGAAGGGGTGGCGGTCAGTCTGTCAGTGCTCAGACCATACGCTGCACACTGCATCAAATTGGTTTGCATGGCTGTCGTCACAGAAGGAAGCCTCTTCTAAAGATGATGCACAAGAAAGACCGCAAACAGTTTGCTGAAAACAAGCAGACTAAGTACATGAATTAAGGACTAAGGAACCATGTCCTGTGGTCTGATGAGACCAAGATAAACTTATTTGGTTCAGATGGTGTCAAGCATGTGTGGCGGCAGGTGAGGAGTACAAAGACAAGTGTGTCTTGCCTACAGTCAAGCATGGTGGTGGGAGTGTCATGGTCTGGGGCTGCATGAGTGCTGCCGGCACTGGGGAGCTACAGTTCATCGAGGGAACCATGAATGCCAACATGTACTGTGACATACTGAAGCAGAGCATGATCCCCTCCCTTCGGAGACTGGGCCGCAGGGCAGTATTCCAACAAGATAACGACCCCAAACACTTGCTAAAGAAGCTGAGGGTAAAGGCGATGGACTGGCCAAGCATGTTTCCAGACCTAAACTCTATTGAGCATCTGTGGGGCATCCTCAAACAGAAGGTGGAGGAGCGCAAGGTCTCTAACATCCACCAGCTCCGTGATGTCGACTGGAAGAGGACTCCAGTGGCAACCTGTGAAGCTCTGGTGAACTCCAAGCCCAAGAGGGTTAAGGCAGTGCTGGAAAATAATGGTGACCACACAAAATATTGACACTTTGGGCCCAATTTGGACATTTTCACTTAGGGGTGTACTCACTTTTGTGGCCAGCAGTTTAGACATTAATGGCTGTGTGTTGAGTTATTTTGAGGCGACAGCAAATTTACACTGTTATACAAGCTGTACATTCACTACTTTGCATTGTAGCAAAGCGTCATGTCTTCAGTGTTGTCACATGAAAAGATATAATAAATATTTACAAAAATCTGAGGGGTGTACTCACTTCTGTGAGATACTGTATATATTGATTTTGAATTTTTAAAATTACATTTTAGAAATTTTAACATTACCTTAAAAACAATTATATGTGTGTGCATATATATATATATATATATATACATATATACACACACACATAATTAAATTAAATTGTAAAATTGCAAGTAGCCCTAACTATCTAGCCCTGGCTTCTTTCTTTCGTTCTTTATTTATTTATTTATTTAGACTTAGTAAAATTGCAACTAGCCCTACATCTAGCCATGAACACATTATAGATTTTATTTAATGTGTTTATTTTTTTATATTTTAAAATGAATTATTAAATAAAATTTCAAAATTACAACTAGCCCCAATTATCTAGCCTTGGCTACATTATAGATTATAGTTTGTTTGTGTGTTTTTTGTTTAGATTAAATAACAGTAGCCTAAATTATTTAGTCTAGTTTTATTATTATTATTATTATTATTATTATTATTATTATTATTATTATTAAAATGAAATTTCAAATTTGCAACTATAGCCCTTAACTACTTTGTTTGTTATTTTTAAAACTAAAATTTCAAATAAAATTGCAACTCGCCCCAACCATCTACTCTAGTTATTTATTTATTTATTTATTTATTGTTTGTTTGTTTGTTTTTAATTGCAACTATAGCCCCAATCTAGTCTAGTTTGTTTTAAAGAATTACTACTATTTATTAATTTAATAGAATTAAATCACATTTTAAATTAGCCCCAACTCTCTAGCCTTAACTATATTGTTATACATTTAATAGAATTAAATTACATTTTAAATTGCATGTATTTTATTTTTAACTAAATTACTTAATCTTAATTACTTTATTGCAAGAAAAAAAAAACAATCGGGGCTTTAAACCGTATTCAGACATGTCTTACATTTTGATCACAGGCTGCAAATCTTTCATAATAACTTCTTGGCAAAATTCTTCCTTGAGGATTCGGGAAAGCGTTGGCCTCCCGAGACCTTTCTTGAGGAACTTTGAGAAGGGATTGCACTCTCTCTCGTGGTTATCAGTACAGTGGCATATCTGAACAAATGGTGTTTGATGATAACCTTCCTCAGAAACTCCTCTGAGCTCTTCTCTCTGCTAATGCATGTTATCTAGGTTGTCATCCAGCACAAATACTGCAGGAGGCAAAACTGTCTAAATGGAAGGATGACTTCCACTTCGCCAAAGTCTTCTTCAGGTATCTTTGCACAAATGGTGGTAATGTATCAGCAACGCAGCGCTACTTTGTGATGGGACCATCAGTAATGCTGTAGATGTGTCAGCAAACACACAGAAACTACTGTACTTCAGCACAAACAAACGCTTATGGAGCTTCATCCGAGCTCACAGGACAACAGCCTCAATTTAGGCATACAGTCATGGCCAAAAATATCAGCACCCTTGGTAAATATGATCACAGAAGGCTGTGAAAATTAATCTGCATTGTTAATCCTTTTGATCTTTTATTTTAAAAAAATCGAACCGTTCATTGGATAATAAGAATTCACAATGGGGGGAAATATCATTATGAAATAAATGTTTTTTCTCAAATACACGTTGGACACAATTATTGGCACCCCTAGAAATTCTTATGAGTAAAATATCTCTGAAGTATATTCCCATTCATATTCACAATTTTGAGCACTCCAGGGTGATTATGAACATGAAATTATCCAGCCATGGCTTCTTGTTTCACAGAAATATAAATAGGAGGGAAAACAAAGCCCAAATTCCCTTAATCATCCATCACAATGAGAAAAAACAAAGAATATAGTTCTGATGTGCAGCAAAAGATAATTGAGCTTCACAAATTAGTGAAGTGGCTTTAAGAAAAGAGCTAGAGCAGTGAAAATTCCCATTTCCACCATCAGGACAATAATTAAGAATTTCCAATCAACATAAAATGTTACAAAACTGCCTGGAAGAGGACGTGTGTCTATATCGTCCTAATGCACGGTGAGAAGGAGAGTTTGAGTGGCTAAAGACTCTCCGAGGACCACAGCTGGAGAATTGCAGAAAATAGTTGAGTCTCGGGGTCAGAAAACCTTTAAAAAAAAAAATGTCAAACAGCACCTACATCAGCACATGTTGTTTGGGAGGGTTTCAAGAACAATTCTCCTCGCTCATCCAAAAACAAACTCCAGCATATTCAGTTATCAGACTCGACTGGAACTTCAAATGGGACTGGCTTCTATGGTCAGATGAAACTAAAAAATGAGCTTTTTAGCAGCAAACACTCAAGATGGGTTTGGTGAACACAGGGATTAAAAGTACCCCATGTGTACAATGAAATATACTGCTGTATTTTGGATGTTGTGGGCCTATATTTCTGCTGGAGGTCCTGGACATCTTGTTTAGACGCATGGCATCATGGATTCTATCAAATACCAACAGATAAAAAAATCAATAAGTGACTGACTCTGTTAGAAATCTTATAATGGCCCATGTTTGGATCTTACAACCGTACAATAATCTAAACACAAACCTCAAAAACAACACAAAAATGGGTCACTGAGCACAAAACCAAGCTTCTGCTGGTCATTCCAGTCCTCTGACCTGAACCCTGCAGAACACGAGTGAACTGAAGAGAAGAAGCACCAACATGGAGCTGTGAATCTAAAGGGTCTGGAGTGATTCTGGATGAAGGAATGGTCTCTGATCTCTTGTCAGGTGTCTCTAACCTCATCAGGCATTATAGGAGAACATTTAGAGCTGTTACCCTGGGAAATGGAGGTTTCAGAAAGTATTGAATAAAAGGGTGCCATTAATTGTGGCCAATGTGTATTAGAGAGAAACATTTTTTTCATAATGATATTTCCCCCCATTTTAAATTGTTATATCCAATGAAAGGTTAGATTTTTGTGAATTTTTTAAATAAAAGATCAAAAGGATTAACAATACATATTAATTTTCACAGCCTTCTTTGATCATATTTACCAAGGGTGCCGATATTTTTGGCCATAACTGTATATAATGATCATAAACATGTATTATGTAGTTTAGAAAATAATATTATTGTATATATTTTTTACTTTGCTTAACTTCCTATATGCATAATTATGTGAATCACATTATGAATAAATAAAGACATAAAATATTAATATTTAATATGCCTGATAAAACAAATAATTTTGTTACATTTTATTAAAAAATTAATAATTTTAATTGTATTCATTCATTAATGTTTGTATTATTTTTCTTTTATTTATTATTTTCTGCATTTATTTATTTATTTATTTATTTATTAGGTTTGGCCCTAAGAAAAATGTTTTGTTTATTTGTTTGTTTATTCATTTATTCAATCATTATTATAACTTCATTGCATGCAAAGAATGTTTAGTTTAGTTTAGAGCTTTATTAATGCCCTTGGGGCAATTAATTCAGACTTTCGAGGTGCATCATATGTACGAAAGTCTGAATTAATTGCCCCAAGGGCAAAAAACATAATGTAATTAATGAAATATTGGTAAAAACAGAATATGAATGTTTTTTGTGAGCATATAGACTAAATAGTTTGCACTTTTGTTTTGAAAAGATATTGTCCAGTTATTTTCCTGTTTTTATACCTGACTTTTAACCCAGCGTTTTATCAACAAATGTCCTACTAAAGATCAACACCGGTTGATTATCATTTACAGCTTTGTTGTTAGTATGAAATGCTTCACTGGAGCGTAAATGAAGTCAGTCAGTGCAGACGTCACTGAGTCGAACAGCTACAGGCTGAAGAGGATCTGCAGAGTTCAGTGGAGAAGAGACTAAAACTGCCCTGAAGCTGCAACACGACGGCCGCACGTTCAGGTAAGAACGAGTTCAGTTCAGTCAGTCTAAACCTCTGTTTCTCTCATTCTCACTTTCATTTGGAATGACCTTTCGACTAGCGTCCCTTCCCACAATGCACTTCAAGGGCACAAAAATGCCAGGTATATGATGTGTGTAATGCCTGATAAGATGCATTCACCTCTTCTTCCAGACATCACGTTTCATGTCAGTACAGTCATAATTAAACAGTACTTTAGGCCAAATAGTTAAATATATAATATAACATGGTTTGTGTGGATGATTGTGTGTGTAAGACAAAATTTTCATATTATATTTGCAATGATTTTGATGGCAAGATAAAATTAATCAACATCGTCGTGATTTTAATGCTTTGTTATACAGTACATTTATTTTATTTTATTTTTTTATACAGTACATGCTTTTTTTTCATTTTCATTTATTTCTTAATTAATTTAAGTTAATTTCTTTCCATGTAGTTAACTTATTTCAGTGTAAATAAATATTTTGTTATATTTTTGTCAATCATTTTTGTATTATAAAACATTTTTGTATATGTTTTCATACACAAATTAATTAAACAAAATTAAACAGTTTATCCAAAAAAATTTTTAATTCAGTCACTGTCGGCTGTATATTGGTCTGAAGTAAAATAAAACAAAACAAAATATGAATTTAAATTATTTTTATTTTTCTTTTTTTAGTTACATTATATGCTCTATATTTAAATATATATATATATATATATATATATATATATATATATATATATTTGTAATCAAATGTACTATCACCCACTTGTCATCCCTTTCTTCTTTCAAATTTTAACTTAAGTATCAAAAACAGAGCTAAAATTGGTAAGTGAAACATGCACTTATTTTTATTTTTAAAATGCATGTTTGCTGTGTTTGTAAACTGTAATACTTTCTGATCATTCATCATAGTTTTAAAATATGACATGAGAGGCCATTTTTAATTTGCTTATAATCTGCTTATTACTATGTAAACGGAAACAAAAAGGAGCATTAAATGAAATACTTTTGTATCCTGACTGGCCTGCATTCACCCTGACATCTGAGACTTGTTTTCTGTTGTTTTTCTGTCAGCACTGTTGGGCCAAAACTACATGATTCACGTGAAAAATAAGCTAACTTGGCTTTCATTTAGAGAAAGTAACTAGTTAGTCTGCGAGCTATATGGCAAAAAATAGCATTTAAGCAACTTTTTTTAAATAAGAAATTAAAATATCAGCTTCAAGGCAAGTTAAATGTAAAATGATGCCTAAACAGGTAAAAACAACAGAAGAGACGAAGCACACACAGTACCTGCTGTTACGCTCGTCTCGTCTCTTTCCCACAGGGCCTGTTTAATTAAGTTAGGGAAGCAGTCAGTCTTTACTTAAGGATAAGAACAAGTACACAACCGTCTGTTTATATTGGCATTAAATCATATTCTATAACAGATGAGAGAGGTTTGTTTCACATTATATTATATGAAGGAAATGTGTGTGTGCTTGTGGATGGTTGCTACATTGCTGGTTTCTAGCACATACGCTCTCAGAAATAAAGGTACAAAAGCTGTCACTGGGGCGGTACCTTTTCAAAAGGTACATGTTTGTACCTAAAAGGTCCATTTTGGTACCTTAAAGATACACATTAGTACTTAAAGTGTACATATTTGAACTTAATAGGTACAAAAGTGTACCTTTTGAAAAGGAACCGCTCCAGTGACAGCTTTTGTACCTTTATTTCTGAGAGAGTGTATGTGTTGCTAAGATTGCTTGCTTTTAACTCATCAAACGCACAACTCCGACCACCGAGACCAAGAAAATCCGCTCACTTCAGACACTTCATTTGGATTTAGCCAATTTGCATTGTATTTTAAAATATATGAAGTGCAAGTGTGACTCTGGTAATGTGTTATTATTGAAACTTTTGTGAAACGTATGTGTTATGAGATTTTATTTAAGTTAACTATCTCAAATTAACAAGTTCCCAAAGGTGATGATGTTCAGCAGCAAATTAAAGCCTGGAGGTTTCATGGAGTCTTAAAAAGGAATAGTTTACTCAGAAATGAAAAATCTGGCTGAATTTATTCACCATCATGTTGTTCTGTTGTGTTTTTGGATGCATTTCAAAGAGGAACAGACTGAAATTTAAGACGGTATTCACTGAAAATCTTCCGTTTTGTCTGTTCATCATATACAGTGGCATCAGAAGACTCAGATTATATTAAATTATGAAGCTTTTTGGTCAAAATTGAAGATTTTATTCATTACATACATGGTTAGGCTATACATACAACTTGCAGTGAAATGTAAACGCCATCAGCTACAGCTACTGTGCATTAAATATGAATAAATAGTAAAATAACATGAACATAATAATAATAATAGTAATTGGAACTAGAACTGGGATGATAAGCAGGATATTTTTGGATAAGCTGTTTAATTAATGATTTAATTTGTGTACAAAAAATATAAATGTTTTTTAGTATACAAAAAAGTTTTATACAAATGTCACATGTAATTTTTTATTTGTCATTTTATTTATTCATTCATGCATTCATAACTTTGAACAGGTCACTATGAATTGGTGATAATACATAATGGCAGAATTGTATTATTTTTTTTATTTTTTTTGGATAAATTTTTGTTTAATGTAAAGTAAAATAACACTACACAGAACAAGACCATTTTAATTGATAAGTAAAGTGACCAGTCACAGTTTTGTTGCAGTGGCCAATCAGATCCGATTTTGACAGGCTCTTCTTGTGCATAATACATTTATGAATTAAAACAGCTGCTGTAAAAATAATAGGGGTGGTCGTAACGTTTTAAGCACTACACCCATTAATGGAAATATCACAGGAGGAGGGCTGGCGTTTATGTACAACATGAGTTATAAAATTCTGAAAGTCTGTATTGAGCTTTGATGTGGTAGGAATAACGTGCTCTAATTGATTTGGATATTCTAATTACATTTCTCCAGTCTCATGTCTCATTAGCAAACGTAAAAATAGAGGGCGAGTAAAAGCTGACATTAATTCAAGCAGTCTGCCCACGGGATTGACGAATAAAGCGCGCGCACACACACACACTCATTACAGGCGCACGATCACGCAGGCTTACAGGCTGACTCAGCTTTATTCTGTTTACATCAATTCGAGAGCGCTGGCATGTCCGTACACGTCTCTGTCCTCCGGTCAGCCCAGGGGATAGTGGGACTGTGCTGCAGCGGCCCGTCTGTCAGCTGGTTTTAAAGTGACTCGTTCAACCAGACTTGATGTGGACAGTTTTAGGATATCCTGAATGAGAACTAGGACTGTACAGCTCTAAAATGACTAATGAAAATATGACATTACTCGTATGTTATTCCAAGCCTCCTGAAGTGCATGAATCAGTGGGCGGGGCTAAACGGGCAGTGATGTAGAAGCAGGCGTTGATCTTCTTCTGCGGAGGCGGTGCTTATATCCACACTATGACATCATAGAGTAGAACATTCCAAAAGCTGTCCTTTCTGCCTTCAATATAAGCTGTTTTTAAACTAACCACAAACAGTGTTTCCCACAGCCTTACACTCTATTTGTCATGGCAATCCCCTGCCCCATATATACAGTATATATATATATATATATATATATATATAATGCAAATTCATCCTCTGCCAGCAGGAGGCGCTTTTAGAGTGTGAGAAATAGCGTTTTCCCCAGTAACGCTGTACACAAAGCAGGCTCCGCTAACATATGCTGCTTTATCAGGCATTACATGCAAGATAAAATGAAAATGACATCATAAATTTTCTGATGACAGTCGACTTCCTTCTGAAATACAGTGATATAAAAATATCCGCGCTGGATTTTGATTTTGAAACGTGCAGTGCTCATGTTTATTCAGTGAAATCAAAGCCTTTTGGAAAATCTATTTGTGGCGGTCAGTTTTGATATTGTGGCGATACGCCACAAATAAGTCAATGTATGGGAAACACTGCACAAAATTTTGAGCTCTGAAACTTACAAGATGTTTTATAATTATAGAATTTATATAGAATTTTGGTGACCCTTTAAAATGTGTGTAGAAAAAAAATTACATAAATGCATTTTATAATGCATTTTACATAACTAAAATTCTAATTTTTAATTTCTCATTAAAATTAATAGATGATTACAATATATAATGTAATTATACTTTTTAATTTGTCATATTTATTAATTAATCTATTTATTTATTAAAAAAATGTATAATGTGACTAAAATGATTATTGTAATTTGTCATTATTTATTGAAAAATATATGTGATAAATGATTATTTATTTATTGAAAAAATGTGATAAATTATAATTAATTTAAATGTAATTAAAATTATCATTTTTAATTTCTCATTAAAATTATTTATTTATTGCAGTATATAATGTTATTTGTTTATTTATTACTATATAGAATGTGATTTATTGTTATAATTTCTTTATTTTATTACAAAAATATATAATGTCATTAAAAATATAATTTTTAATTTGGCAGTAAAATATTGTATTACTATATATATATATATATATATATATATAATTCTATATACATATATATAAAACATTGTTTTAATTTGTCATTAAAATTATTTATTTTATTTATTTATTACAAAAATAGTGCATTTTGGATTAACAATTCTTATAAATCTATATTTTTAAAGAGTATCAGTGAACTGATCTGTGAACTTGATTTTTGAATGTAAAAGATTAGTAAAGGATTGTTAAAATTTTTTCAAATGGTGTTTGTCAGTGCAAAAGTTGTCAACATGGAAATAGGTTATTATGGGAGGTAGACAGGGCGTTGCTATGTGGTTGTTTAGTGATTGCTTAGCAACTGGCAATCTATGATCTTCTGCTCTCTAGATACGGTTTGGGATTTCCTCACCTGTTTTCTGGCCCAGCAGTTGAAAACGGTGCATCTGATGACTTAGTAAAGCACCAGCACTCTTTCCTCAAGACACATGAAGAGCTGCGAGCTTTAGTACAGAGCAGAATGGATGTGCTGGTTTGTTTACGTCAGCTATTTTGCAGCAGCGATGAGTGTGGCTCATCCAATCCGACTGTACAGCCTTTAACTCTCTGTTTTATAATAGACTTTAATCTATCATGTGGTCATTTAGTGCTTGTGTTAGCAGCTCCACCGAAATGAAAAGTGGCCTCAGATAAAAAGCACACAGTGATCAAGGGCCGACCCTTCATATTAAGCACCCTTTGCTCAATTGCTATTGATTTCCGCAGCTTTTAATGTATTAATCATGACCTCTCCTGCAGTACGACCCTATTCACACCATCAAATCATTTCATGCTGCTAAAATGCTCTGGCCCTTGTGCCCAATCTAAATTCAATTTGTGCATTTGTACAAATATCTCGGTTGTTGATAATGATATTATCAGCATAGTTCCAGAAGCTCGAAATCCTCCTTACGACTGCCGAGGACGGTTGTTAGTCTTATTTGTTTGTCGAGTCCCGAGGGAAGGCTTAGGTTTTAATTAATAATTTGGTCAGATTTCGAGAGCAAAACCTTCTCTTGCTCTCCATCATTTCCTGTTGGCGACTTCTTAACAAGGATTTCTAGCGCCATCTAGTGCTTGAAGTGGTAACGCAGCCTGGTGTTAATGTATGCAATGTTTGTGCTGGTGCTGTTTAGATATTCATAGAAATTCACAACAAGGCGGAGCAACAACTAGAAGCATAAGAAAACAAATTGCATTTACACTGCCTGTGATGTGAGCTCTCCACTGTGGCTCGTAATGCAGAATCATGTCGTTTCAAACGGCTTTGGAGTGCAATTAATTTCTTGTTGCATTTAAATGTAGATAGTTTATTGTACAGTTTCTGTGCTTATGCATATTTTCTATAAGAATGCTAGGATGATCTAATGCATTGTCAGAATGTGCAATATGCAACAGTACAGTATGTGGAATACTGTATCCTGCAATGCAATGTGCTTGACTTGCTTTTTTATTTCAATTTAAACATTAAAACATTTTTTTATTAAATATGCCAAATATTATCATAAATAAAAATGCATTATACGTTACACACGCAAGAGCATTTGACTTTTGAAATTTACAGTAAGTCCTTAAATACGCTTGGTAAGCCCTTACCTTACCTAATAAAAAGAGGACTGTTTTTCAATTGCTTGTGTAGGACTGTTAATGCTAAATTGCTCTCCACAGCAGTGCTTACAAAGTTTGAAGAACTGGTCATTCCTGTGTAATGTTTATGTAAATGGTGCACTTTACTTTATAGTCCTACTTCCATATACTTACTATCTAAGTACTGGTGTATGTACCTATTAGTTAATGTACAGAATAAGTTATGCGGTACTCAAGTTGGGGGTATAAACATGGACTAAGGTACTTATTGAGTAATTGATGGTACACTGCAGTAACTGCAGCACTGCATAGTGTTAATACTTAGCAGGCACACTCCTTTTAAATAGGGATTTTGACACATGACAATCAGGAGTTGCAAGTGCAAATATGAGTCCGGTAGCTATTGTATAATTCCAAAATAAAATCTGTCTACACACATAATTATTAGGAATGAATGTACGTCATCAAAAATCCCTATTGGACCAATTAGTTAAGAGAATCAGTGTTGTTAAAGATAAGGCAAGTCAATGGCACCTACCTAATTACTCAATAAGTAACTTAGTCCATGTTTATACCCCCCAACTTGAGTACCGCATAACTTATTCTGTACATGAACTAATAGGTACATACACCAGTACTTAGATAGTAAGTATATGGAAATAGGACTGTAAAATAAAGTGCACCATTTTACATAAACATTACACAAGAATTACCAATTGACAAACAGTCCTCTTTTTATTAGGTAAGGTTAGGACTTACCAAGCATACCGTATATACCAAGTACAGTATGTGTCTTGTTTGTTACCACATAAAACCACGTTTTTCTGTAGGTGCTACACATTTACCATGTGCATATCATTAGTATGTACAGTAATGTGTCTTATTAGTTACCATATACGGATAATGTAAGGACATGCCTGTTTGTACCCACTTGTCCGTAAGTACTACATACTTACCATGTATATACATTAGTAAGTACAGTAAATTATCTAATTAGTTACCTTGTACGGACACTACCTGTAAGTGATAGTTCTTACCCACACTTGTCTGTATGTACAAACTAATTACCATGCATGTACGACTGTGAAGTACAGCTGTGTTTCTTATTTGCTATCATGTACATACACTTCAGGGAAGTACCTTGTGTTACCACTCATTTGCCACACACACACACACACACACAAACACACACACACACACACACACACACACACACACACACACACACACACACACACACACAGCAGTGCTCATATGACATCGTATTGACGTGAGTGCAGACCTCATCTAATCTCTGCTCTGTAAAGCTCAAGATAATTATCAATCTGTTTGTCTTGTGGCGTGTGGCGCACTTCATTAATAAAATCAATTAACTTACCCTCATAACTGCGTATTGATTTACATCATACTATTCATCACTCTAGTCTTCATTCGGTCTCTATGGAAAGATCACGTCCCAATTTAACTTCCTGTCAGCTGATGTAACGACGACAAATCTGAACTAGTCCGGTTTTGATTGTATGTTTGATTGTTTTGGTTGTTTTTACATTTGAACATAATCCCAGAAATAGGCCTAATCATTCTCGGTCCTCTCGTTTCTCAGTATATTTTTCACAGTCCATTTGTGATACTTTAGTATAGAAGCCCATGTCTGCCACTAAATAAAAAATATTTTTTTCAATTTTTTAGCTCACAGTACTGACTTTTTTCTTGCAATTTCAAGTGTATATCTCGCAATTCTGACGTTTTCTTCTCAGAATTGCCAGATACTACCAGAACTCGCAATTGTGAGTAATAAAGTTTTGCAATGTAGAATTGCAACAGAATCTTGCAATTGTAAGAAAATAGTGAGTCCCTAAATAAACTTGTAATTGCAAAAAAAAAAAAACGCCAGAATTGCCAGAAAAAAGTCTTAATTGTGAGATAAACTCGCAATAGTGAGAAAATTTCATAATTGCAAGAAAAAAGTCAGAACTGAAAGAATCGAAAGATATAAACTCGCAATTGCGAGAAAAACAGCAGAATTGCTAGAATTGCTAAACCCACAGAAAAATGTCAGAATTGTGAGATATAAACTCACAATTGCGAGAAAAATTGGACTTTATAACTCAAAATTGCAAGCTTATATCTCATAATTATGAAAATAGTAGTCAGAATTCCAAGAGGAAAAAAAGTCAGAATTGCGAGAGATATAAACTCGTAAATGCCATAGAAGTCAGAATTGCAAGAAAAAGTCAAAATTGCAAGATATAATCTCGCAATTGCGAGAAAAGTCAGAATTGCGAGAAAAAAGTCTGAATTGCAAGATATTAACTCAATTGCGAGACAAGACAGAATTATGAGGAAAAAGTCATAAAAGTAAGAGAAAAGTAGAAATTGTAGAAACTTACAATTGTGAGAAAAAGTCAGAAAAATGGGGGGAAATGCAGAATTGTGAGGTAAACATTCAAAATAACTTTTATTTTATTTTATTTTATTTTATTTATTTATTTTAGCGGCGGAAACAGGCTTCCACACATTTGCCTCCAAATCAGAAGTTTGTGATCCCATGTATAGGTTTTTCTCACATGCATGAACAATAAAAGAGGCAAACGAAGCTCTTCCTCATTCATACGTTCCCTTGTGATCTGAATCCGAGGAGAGAAAGACTAATTGCTTTTATAGACAAACCGCCCTGTAAATGAGCCCTAATTTCCCATCGTTTTATGCCAGGCAGGAAACTAGACTTGGCTCTCTCTGTATCTATTATTCCGTCTCTCCTCAGAGGATTGACTGAAATCGTGCGCAATCCAACATGCATTAAACATCTTTAGGGCTTGATTGAAGCTTTTTGTGTGTTTGGAGGAGTGGATGAACAGAATGAGCGAGATTCAAATAATGCATCTTATTTGCCATTCATTAGAATGCAACATGAAAACACATTATCATAAATTTGAACTTTATGAGTTCATTTGTGAAATTAGGCCGCATAAACATGCAATGCAGTGATAAAAGCCCTGATCATTCAATCCAACCTTTTAAGTTTTCCAAAGAAAAGTTGAGCAGATGCTCACAACACCCTAGCCACCATATAGCATAACCATAGCAACCAATGTGTTGTGGATGGTTACTAGGGTATTTGCTAGGGCTTTTCTATATATCAATTATTAAAATATTCTGAATTCACACTTTTAAAAGTGTTTTTCGGTTGCCAAGGTGTTATAGGTGGTTGCTAGGGCTTTTCTATATGGTTGCTAATGTGTTATGAATGATTTTAAGTGTGTAGATGTGTGGTTGCTAGGGTGTGGTGGACAGTTGCTAGGGTTTTCTAAATGGTTGCTAAGGTGTTCCGAATAATTTTAAGTGTGTAGCTGTGTGGTTGCTGTGGTGTTGTGAGTGGTTGCTATGATGTTGTCGTTAGCTGAGTGGTTGTCATGGTGTTGTGGGTGGCTGCTATGGCTTATCTAAATGGTTGCTAAGGTGTTTTGAGTTATTTTAAGTTTGTAGCTGTTTGGTTGTCAGGGTGTTGTGGGTGGTTGCTAGGGATTTTCAAAATGGTTGCTAAGGTGTTCCAAATCATTTTAAATGTGTAGCCGTGTGGTTGCTGTGCTTTTGTGAGTGGTTGCTAGGATGTTGCGGTTAGCTGTGTGGTTGTCAGGGATTGTGGGTGGTTGCTGGTTATTTTTGAATGGTCACTAAGGTTTTCCAAATAATTTTAAGCATGTAGCTGTGTGGTTGCTAGGGTTTTGGGTGGTTGCTAGGATTTTGTGGTTAGCTGTGTGGTTGCCAGGATAATGTTGGTGGTTGCTATGGCTTTCCTATATGGTTGCTAAGGTTTCCAGTTTGTTGTGGGTGGTTGCTAGGGCTTTTCTAAATGGTCACTAAGGTGTTCTTAATCATTTTATGTGTGTAGCTGTGTGCTTGCTCGGATGTTGTGGGTAACTGTGTGGTTGCCAAGGTGTAATGAGTGGTTACTAGGCTGGTTGCTAGGGCTTTTCTATGTGGTTGCTAAGGTGCTCCAAATAATTTTAAGTGTGTAGCTGTGTGGTTGATGTGGTGTAGTGGGTGGTTGCTAAGATGTTTTGGTTAGATGTGTGGTTGTCAGGGTCTCGTTGGTGGTTGCTAGGG
This sequence comes from Acrossocheilus fasciatus, assembly GCA_036784905.1. Classification (NCBI taxonomy): domain Eukaryota; kingdom Metazoa; phylum Chordata; class Actinopteri; order Cypriniformes; family Cyprinidae; genus Acrossocheilus; species Acrossocheilus fasciatus. Next base: position 2,777,074 of record CM071938.1, on the reverse strand, counting down.
TTTTTCTATATGATCACTAAGGTCTTCTTAATCAGTTTAAGTGTGTAGCTGTGTGGTTGCTAGGATGTTGTGGTTAGCTGTTTAGTTGTCAGGGTATTGTGGGTGGTTGCTAGGGCTTTTCTATATGGCTGCTAAGGTTTCCAGTGTGATGTGGGTGGTCACAAGTGTTGCAACCACTTAGCAACACACCTATAAGACCTCTGAGTTTTGCACAGTCAAATACACTGTATTTTTTCAGCTGTATGGCTATAGCTGCAGAATGGAGGTGTGTATGAGTGTGTCCTTGCTGCTTTGACTCTCAAACATCTGGCTGTGTGTTTGTAATAATGAGTAGAACATCACGGCGCAGCGACCGTCTCACCTCTGAAAGCCCTGAATGACACTTCAGCAGATGCTTCAATGCAATCTGTTTTTTTCCCCCTCTGTTCTGTGTCTTTCCTCTCAGTGTGAAGATGTTTGATGTTCATTCTGTGACATCTGAGTTCATGTTGGAGATCATGAGCACCTCTAATCATCAAGCACATATAATCAAAACACAAGTCATTGGTTTTTACTTTCGCCATGCTTTAGATGAGACATGCAGCATAAGTTTTCTTTCATTGCATATTTATTTGTAATGCTGCAAAAATATAAAACAAGTAGAAAATAAACTGCTATAATATTATCTTAGTATTTATTCATATTTTAATTAGATTTTTTTATATTTATTTTAATTTTAGTTTAAGTTTTAGTTTATTTTTTGTAATGTTTTTTTTTATATTATTTTTATCAAATGTGTCTATTTCATTATTTCAGTTTTTTTTATTTTATTAGTTTAGATATTTTCCTTTTTTTTTTTAATATCTAGTTGTAGTTGTTACATGTCTGTCTGCCCTAGCCCTTGTTTTCCTTATTTGGTTTAGTTCCTGTCCTCATTTAGTTCATTATCATTTGATTGTCTCCACCTGGGTTTGATTATGTTGTTTGCTCCTTTTGTTCCTGTTCCTTTAAAAGTCCTGAGTTCTCCCTTTGAGTTTGTCCGTGATTAAGTATGTTAAGTTATCTATGGTAAGAAGTGTACCGATGTTTCTGTGAATGTTCCTGTATCTACTTATCCTTATTAAAAAGCATATTTGGTAATCCGTCGCCTCCTCGCACTCCTTAAAGGACACGAAACCATAACAGTAGTAGCAGTAGTAGTAAATATTATAATACTATTTAATAATATTTATTGTTTATTATTATTATACCATTATCGTCGACCCAGCAGTATTAAAGTGCTATTTTATAGTGTTTGTTTTAAATATGTCTACTCTGATTTATTATTATTTATATCCCTTCAGATTTAGTAATTTTAGTGAAATAACATTTATATTTATGTAAACATACGTGTGTGTGTGTGTGTGTGTATATATATATATATATATATATATATATATATATATGCTGCTTCAATATTATAATAATATTTAATACTATTTATTATTATTATTACCAGCTCAGCATAATTATAGTGTTATGTAGTGCTTTGTTTTAAATATGTCTGCTATGTCTGTTTACATTTTATTATTTTTTTAGTTTAGGTCATTTTCATTTCAGTAATTTTAGTAAAATAATATTAAAATATTTTTGTTGTTGCTGTCATTATTATTCTTATTTTTATACCTCCATATTTTAATAATACTTATTATTTATTATTATAGCCTTACTACTGGCTCAACAGTATTATAGCCTTATAGTGTATTTTTTGTTTTTAATGTCTATTTAGTTTTATTTATTTAGTTTTCTTTTCAGTTTTAGTTAGTAATTTTAGTACCTAAATTAAACTAAATGAAAATGAAAAAATTAAAAGAAAGTAAGATTTTTATTTATATAGGTTAAGGTTTCTTTAATTTCAAATGTTTTGGTAATAGTTTTAGTTAACGATCATAACACTGGTTTGACCTCCTAAATTCTGTGCTTTCTGAAGGTTATGCACTTCTGTTCACTGCTGATTTCTGGTCCTAGTCCCCTGTATAGAAAGTGAATTGTTGTCGTTGATGATAATGCGTGGCTAAATGAGTCGTGTGGCTGCTGTTGAACACAGAAGCAGTGT
>CM071938.1:2747500-2772500 GCA_036784905.1 Acrossocheilus fasciatus | reverse complement strand
CTCTAGTGTCTTCATACCAAACCCCGCCCACCCCTCATGTCATGTGATGTAATGACATAAAATTAATTTTCTACCTATGATATTGGGTTTTATTAACGTCTACATCTACCCCAACCCCAAACCTACCCCTTACAATAATTAAAAAATAGTAATTATTGTTGTACAGTGTGACAAAAATTACGCTGTATTGTGCGCATGCCCAGTAGCGCCACACGTATCTCTTCAGGTCTTAACCCGTAGAAGGTGGAAGTCCATTGAGTGCTTCAGCAGTTCGTTACTGTTTACTCCCAAACTCTGTTTTATCTTTGATTAGTGAAAGGATCCGTTACATTGTCGGTAAGAGAAACAGTTTTCTTCTGGTTTAGATCTTTATTGGATGGTGAAGCGTGTGCGGTGTGTTTACATGAGAGACCATACATTATCAGCACTGATGTAATATCATCATAACAGCGTCTCATAAGAGTTTAGTATTGCTGTTTTCATGTAAAATGCAATATATTGTAATGTCTGGATCATCTGCAGTTTTAAATGAACCGACTTTCACTTATTAAATGAGCACGTGTTTGTATTTTTCGTGCTTTTATTATGTGATCATATTTAAATATTTTTTATTAATTAAATATTTATACAAAAATATGCATGTAAACACTAAAAATGTAAATCGTTGGTAAAAGACATGAACACAAATTGCACTTAATCATCAGAATTGGTACCATTCGATAGTGAAAAAATATAATTTTTATAACAAATATTTAGTTTATTTTAATAAGTATTAAAAAAAATGTGTGCATTAGTTTACACCTAGATGAACAGTTTACAGTTATTTTTATGACTGCAAGTAAGTCATTCTCCTCAAATGCTATTGAGCTTTAAATTTGCGTTTGAGCCCATTCGATACTGAAAAATAGCCATTTTTACATAAGATGTTTCAGACATAAAATAATGCATTTGGTATGTGAGCAAAATAAAAATGGCTGTTTGATCGGTTTTATCAGTTTAATAGTAATAATAATAATACATTTTATTTATAACACTTTATATTCAAACAGAATCCCAAAGTGCTAAAGCTTAAAAACAAAAAGCATGTGTGTTGGCCGTGTGTGAACACAACCCTATGTTGTGTTTTGTTTTTTAATCCCCCAAAATAATAACCACTTTCTCAAATAAAGCCATTCTCAGATGCAGTGTGATGTCGCACTAACCCAGGCCACTCCCACAATTGTTGATTGACACTAGCGTTTTACCTTAGACCCGCCCCGAGTGAGCTGTCGTCAGTCCACCATTGTTTCAAAGCCGGAGCAGGTGTAGACAAGAATGTCTGCCGAGGTGTTTTGTTGTTGGATGTAATAATGATCGTAGCAGCCAGCTATGAGTCACCGCTAAATTTTTCATGTTCAACAATAAAATGTATCCTCTGAATGATTAATTTGCTGTTAAACTCCTCATGTTAATGTATAATTCAGTTTAGACCGTTTGCAAGACTGTCCGTGGTATGATGCTGCGAGACGCTGAGTTGAGAGAGTAAGGGTGTTGATTTTGGATTATTGATTTTGAATGCTAATGAAGTGTCTCTTTCTCCGCAGCTCATTATCAGTGTCATCTGTCCCGTGGTTCACATGGCTCGTGTCTTCGTCTACGGCACGCTGAAGAAAGGCCAGCCCAACTACTTCAGGATGGAGAACACTTCCAACGGTCAGGCCGTGTTCCTCGCTCGCGCTCGAACCGTAGAGCCATACCCGCTCGTGATCGCCACCAAATACAACATCCCCTTCCTGCTCAACGTGCCTGGGATGGGTCAGCGCGTCTATGGTGAGATCTACCGCGTGGACCAGAAGATGCTGGAGTTTCTGGACGGCTTCGAGCGCTGTCCTGAGTTCTACCAGCGCGCCGCGGTCCAGCTGGAGATACAGGACGGGGACGCTGAAGGAGAAAACACACTGAAGCCTGGAAGCATCGAGGAGGCGTTTTTATACAGAAAGACCTCACATGAGCCCGAGTGGCTCCAGAAACCAACATATGAGAGTTATGATGCAAACGGTGATCACGGACTGAAATATGTTTTTCCTGAAGACAGAAGCCCTGAATAATGACTGTACAGGTACCACTTACCAGGGTTTAAAACTAACATTTGGGACCCTGGTAAGCAGTACCTGTACAGTCGGCTCTAAAAAGAACCATAACGTAGCATACCATCTGATACTACATTAAAAATCAGGATCCAAAATTAACACTTGCTAAGTGCCAATATATTAATCACATACAAAAATAGTTCATAAAACTAAATGATCAGATACTGGAGTCATTTCACTGCATCTGAGTAACGAAGTATTTGATGTATCCTGCAGCACCAAAAATTATTTACATTTTTGTTTTTTTTCCTTTTATTTTTTTTTATATACTAGCTTTTATTCCAACAAGTGTTTTTATTTATTTTACTTTATTTTTCTTTGTGCTGAGTTTGCTGTAGTTAAAATTAGCCAAAATGTGCACTAATTATGCTTTTTTTATTTTATTTTATTTTTTTGTGGAAGACAAGAGACAATTAGGAAACATTCTAGTTTTTGATTGGTTTTATTCCCAGTATTTTAGTTTTTACGTATTCATGTGTGGAATATCACAGAAAAGAAAGGAAAAAAACTCGGGGATTTACATTTACACTCCAGTATCTGATCATTTAGTTTTATAAACTATTTTTTTTTCTTTCTGTGATTAATTTATTGATTTGATCAAGTGTTAATTTTGGATCCTGATGTAGTATCAGATGGTATGCTATGTTGAGGTATCAAAAAAGTGCCATGTTCACAGGGCAGATTCATAAAGAAATATACATTCAAAGAACTGCAAGAGATTCAACTGTAAAAGGAGCTGGGAACAATCTAATATAATATATAAAACATTAAAGATGATCTTGAATAAATGTAGTGCACTACCAAAACACTCCAGTACAGTACGTCTAGATCAGGTGTATTTGCACATATGCTGTACTTCTGTTTTTTTTGTATTTGTATATATGCTATAGAAGAGTTTATGAGTTTTCTAAATTGCAATTTACAATAAAATAATTCATTCAGAATATTCTTTTTTTGTTGTTGTTGTTGTACAAATCAATATAAATGATGACAAATGCAGCACATCTGTACAGTATACATATCATCATCATCATCTTTTTTTGAAGTTTGTTATTGTAATAATTTAATATTAGTAATCTGCTTTGAAACTGTATTTAAAAGAATCCTAGTGTATAATTCTCTTTTTGTTTCTCAGTTTCTTTAATGTTGGCCTGCTGAGAGATCTGATTTCTACTGTATTTCTAGTGATTTTCTACAGAAATGCAAATAGAAAATATGTTTTATATAAATATCAAAGCCCCTCGGTCATGTCACGATTACGTAATTATCCTCATTTCGAAAGGCGGAAGTGCATCGCGACTCTCAGCAGTTTGTTCAGTTGACACACACTTGTTTCTTCCTGTGTTTTCCGCCTCACAGTCTGATCTTTGGACAATGAAAGGCTCCATTATATTAGCGGTAAGAGAAACGGTTTTTTTTCTTTCTCTCGTTTATATGTTTATTGGATGGTGAAGCATATTTATAGGGTTGTGACGGTGATGAAAATTTCTCACCGGTTAATCGACGTGTGCCACCACCGGAAATAAAGGTATCACCGGAAGAGAGGAGAGCGGCTTGTGTTCGCTGGAGTTTTCCCTCTTTCCCTCGTTTTCCTTCGCTTTTTAATAGGCAAATTCCAAACAGAAGTGAGCATCCCTATGCCCTACTCCCTTCGAAGGGCAGAGACCTTGAAGTGTGTTCTTTGAAGGGTGTATAAGCGTTTGGCACTCGCTTGGCGAAGGGAATGACGGACAAAATGTTACCTTGGCAACGCTGCGCGTGCATCATTCAGCGCGCAGTTGTTGCAAATAAATATTTCTTCTTATTGTTATTATTTTAATCGAATACTGTCTAATTGTGTCTTATTTACTATTAAACTTTTTCAAACTAAACTTGCAAACAATACATTTTAAATCATATTTTTAATCACTGACGAAAATATTTTGTATTACATAAAAATAAAGAAAAAATTAATTAGCTTATTCTACTTACGTTTGTATGTAATGTCAAAATAAACCCCAACTTTGCTTTAAAATACATCGCAAGATCTCCTAAGTGAAGATCACATGATCTCAAACGGAAATCACTTCCGTGAAGTGACCATCGCATGTTCCCTTCACTAACGGACTTCCGGAAGGGCCCTTCGTGAAGGGATTACGTTGCTCACTTTCGTTTGAAACGTCTCTACAAATGGCGTCCCCTTCCCGAAGTGCCCTTCAAGGGCGCAAAAAAAGCCGTTTGGGATTCGCCCTATAAATGCATTTTACTTTCACTTTCAATTCAAATTAGCTTCAATTCTGCGTCATTTCCTTGAATGGACAACAACAAAACAATAGGGCCTACAACCACAAACTCACTTATATTAAACATAGAACTTTAATTAAAAAACGAATACACCATGCTATATGCCTAATATAAAATAACAAAGTTTAAATATATATATACATATATATATATATATATATGTATATGTATGTATATATATATATATATATATATAACAGCTATCACTGTGGAACCAAATAGTAAATAGGCCTAAGAAATATAAAACGTTAATTAGTAAAACGAATAAGAAAGTTGGTGGCACGGCATACATATTGATGTAAAATAAAATAAATAAATTACACAAAGTTTCAATAAAGTAGAAATCTGGAAACACTGTGTATAACCGAATAAGGAACGAATATTAAAAAAAAAAAAAAAATCAATTACTTAGACAAACGGCAAAAGTCTTTAAAAAATCCATTTCCACTTAAAAATGCATTTAGTTTCGAAACTAAATCTTCCGCCATCGTCTTGTCTGTCTCACCTCACTCTTTTCGTCGGTCAGGGTTTCCCTAAAGCAACTATTGTACAAGAAATGAACAAGCAATGGTGAATTATCAGTTTACATGTAACACATTTAAAAATAAATGTGTTACATGTAAAATGACTGAATACCTCTTTCCGGCGAATTCACTTTTTTCATTTTAAATAGTGTGTAATGTTGCTGTTGGTGCATGAACAGTATCTGCAAAGTTGCTGCGCTGAAAGTTCAACGTAAGCGGAGATATCTTCTTTTAAAAGTCAGGAAGTTTAATGCCTACAAAAACGACTCATATGGGACTACAACGAGATACTTCTCTGGTTGCATACGAAATAAACCCATCAACCCCTCCCTCCGGAACATGCAGAAAAGGGGCAAGGCCATGTTCTGCGGCTTTTTGTTGCGGTCACACTAGACTTTTCGTTCCATTGACTTCCATTCATACGCATGCGAATGCGTCAGACCGGAAACGCAATCCCGTGCGAAAAGTTTTCGCATTTCGCTGCGTTCCAAAGTTCAAGCTTGAACTCTGCCCTGCGAATTCGCATCACGTGACACCGTGTGACCAACGGCAGATCAATACATAACAGCATGACCTCCTTTCTGAATTAAAAGAAAATGAATTTAAAACTGCAGCGCTGCAGGAAAGTGGAGTAGATTGCATGTTTTTACATTTTAGATGTATTACAATTTGTTACGTGTTGAATTTAGGTTTTAAAAAAGACGCACAGCGTGACGTCATATCACGACCGTTGCAGCATGCGGATCAAAGTCTAGTGTGACCGCAGCTTAGTGGAGAGTTGTAGCCATGCCGTCGAAACGGTGTTATTTTCACCCAGCTGTCAGGTCTTCTGTGTTCGGGCTTCCTACGGACTCTGTAGTTCGTCAACAATGGTTAAAATTTTTGTTTGATTATGTTCCTGACAATTACAATCCTAATTTAGCTCTCTGTGCTGCGCATTTTACGGAAGACAGCTTCCAGAATCTACACGAGTTCAATGCCGGTGTTACGGTTTAACTGGTTTCCGTGTTATCTGGTGACCAACAACTTCCTGGTTCAGGTCTCCGCTCCAGATGTGATGGGACGACCGCAGCAGATTCGCCGATTCTGAAAGCTCAAACTGACGTGATATTAAACTGTCTAATAAACGCACACTTGCTCATTACACGATTTTGGTATTCTTGTAATGATTACAAATTAATGGTATGATCGCCCGTAGCGGCTGAATTACAGAAAGAAAGAAAAAAATGTCTGTTTGGCAGGGGTTTCGAACACGCGCGCTAAAAGCAGTTGCGTTGGGAGACGCCAGTAACGAAGGCACTGAGCTACCGAGCAGTACTGATTCAACCGCAGATTTTTGGATTCAAATAGGATTTTACTTTTGGCGTGACATTATGTAGTTGGCTAGATCAAGGAAATGTGCCCGTGTTAACTTGTGACCTGTGTTTACTTGTTATGAACATGAATATTATAGTATAATGACATTTTATGGTTTGTGATGTTAAAGTACATTTCATTGAGACAACTATAGCCTAAATTTCTGGCTACTGTGGTTTATTTACAAACGCTATCGTTAAACTATTTACTATAGTAAAAACATGGTACATTTTCTTCAGAGACTAGCTGATGTCTCATTTGATTAATTTAAAAACTTTACGTTATTTCCACGTTGTTTTCGCCGTTATTTTCTTGTAGAAATACTTTGGAAACATGTGACTTGATGAATTATTTGATTGTAAATGAAACGTAAACGTTATATTCTAGTTGAAACGCTGCTTATTACTTTGTAAACGTGTTAACTTGTGCTTTGCATTCACTAGCTGTTTTTATTATTATTATTATTATTAGCCTATAACAGTATATAAAATATTAACTTTTAGAATGAATCGGCTAGTGAAAGCAAGTCACAAGGTAACACGTTTACAGGCTATCATTTACAGTTGTGCTCAGAATTATTCATACCCTTGGTAAATATGATCAAAGAAGGCTGTGAAAATAAGTCTGCATTGTTTATCCATTTGATCTTTCATTCCAAAAAATATATATAACCTATAATTTAAGTTTAAAAAAAAAGTGGGGGAAAATCACATTATGAAATAAATGTTTTTCTCTAATACACAATGGTCACAATGGTATAAATTCTTATGATTAAAATATCTCTGAAGTATATTCCCATTCATATTAGCATATTTTTTATTACACCATGGAGACTAGGAGCATGAAATTATCCAGCCATGGCTTCCTGTTTCACAGGAATATAAATATGAGGGAACACAAGGCCAAATTCCCTTAATCATCCATCACAATGAGAAAAATCAAAGTACCGGTATATATTTCTGGTGTGCAGCAAAAGATTAGGCCTACTGAACTTAGAAAGTTATAAAGTGTCTGTTAGAAAAGCATTAAAATTCCTATTTTCACCATCAGGGCAATAATTAAAATTTTACAATCAACAGAAAATGTTATGAATCTGACCGGAAGAGGACATGTGTCTATTGTCTTAATGCACGGTGAGAAGGAGAGTTTGAGTGGCCAAAGACTCTCCAAGGACCACAGCTGGAGAATTGCAGAAAATAGTTGAGTCTCAAGGTCAGAAAGCAAATATCAAAATATCAAACAGCACCTACATCACCACAATGTTGTTTGGGAAAGTTTCAAGAAAAAATCTAGAAAGGAAAATGCTCTCTTCCAAAACTCCAGCATATTCAGTTATCAGACACGACTGGAACTTCAGACGGGACTGGCTTCTATGGTCAGATCAAACTAAAAAAATGAGCTTTTTAGCAGCAAACACTCAAGATGGGTTTAGTGAACACAGGGATAAAAAGTACCCCATGTGTACAATGAAATATACTGCTGTATTTTTTATGTTGTGGGCCTATATTTCTGCTGGAGATCCGGGATATCTTGTTCAGATAGATGGCATCATGGATTCAATCAAATAACAGATAAAAAAATCTAAAACTGATCAACACAAAAATGGGTCACTGAGAACAAAACCAAGCTTCTGCCATGGCTGTCTCAGTTCCCTGCCTGAACCCTATAGAAAATCTGAAGAGAAGAAGCACCAACATGGAGCTGGGAATCTAAAGGATCTGGAGAGATTCTGGATGAAGGAATGGTCTCTGATCTCTTGTCAAATGTTCTCTAAACGTATCAGGCATTATAGGAGAAAACTCAGAGCAGGTATATTGGCCAAAGGAGGTTGCAAAAAGTATTGAATTAATTGTGGCCAATGTGTATTATAAAAACATTTATTTCATAATGTGATTTTCCCCCACTTTTTTTTAAACTTAAATTATAGGTTATATATATTTTTTGGAATGAAAGATCAAATGGATAAACAATGCAGACTTATTTTCACAGCCTTCTTTGATCATATTTACCAAGGGTATGAATAATTCTGAGCACAACTGTAAATGATAGCCTGTAAACGTGTTACCTTGTGACTTGCTTTCACTAGCCGATTCATTCTAAAAGTTAATATTTTATATACTGTTATAGGCTAATAATAATAATAATAATAAAAAACAGCTAGTGAATGCAAAGCACAAGTTAACACGTTTACAAAGTAATAAGCAGCGTTTCAACTAGAATATAACGTTTACGTTTCATTTACAATCAAATAATTCATCAAGTCACATGTTTCCAAAGTATTTCTACAAGAAAATAACGGCGAAAACAACGTGGAAATAACGTAAAGTTTTTAAATTAATCAAATGAGACATCAGCTAGTCTCTGAAGAAAATGTACCATGTTTTTACTATAGTAAATAGTTTAACGATAGCGTTTGTAAATAAACCACAGTAGCCAGAAATTTAGGCTATAGTTGTCTCAATGAAATGTACTTTAACATCACAAACCATAAAATGTCATTATACTATAATATTCATGTTCATAACAAGTAAACACAGGTCACAAGTTAACACGGGCACATTTCCTTGATCTAGCCAACTACATAATGTCACGCCAAAAGTAAAATCCTATTTGAATCCAAAAATCTGCGGTTGAATCAGTACTGCTCGGTAGCTCAGTGCCTTCGTTACTGGCGTCTCCCAACGCAACTGCTTTTAGCGCGCGTGTTCGAAACCCCTGCCAAACAGACATTTTTTTCTTTCTTTCTGTAATTCAGCCGCTACGGGCGATCATACCATTAATTTGTAATCATTACAAGAATACCAAAATCGTGTAATGAGCAAGTGTGCGTTTATTAGACAGTTTAATATCACGTCAGTTTGAGCTTTCAGAATCGGCGAATCTGCTGCGGTCGTCCCATCACATCTGGAGCGGAGACCTGAACCAGGAAGTTGTTGGTCACCAGATAACACGGAAACCAGTTAAACCGTAACACCGGATTCACACAGAAACTATTACTAAAACATGGAGCAGTTCCAACTTTAAAACCAGAGGCAGCAGTTGTTGGGCCACAACCTGTACGTTAAGTAAGATTTCATAATTTTAAATGTATTTGCATGTATAATTTCAGACGTAATGTTTTAGTTTTATCAAGGACGTAAACAAATCCCAACGCTGGCTTTAGTAGTCAGTTAGTTAAATGCTATTTCGTGTGTCTTTGACAAACGCGTACAAACATTTTATACCCGAATTTGTAATTATGTACTAATTTTGTAAATGTATTTTCCATGTATACTTTATGACGTAATTTTTCGATTTGATCAAGAATGTAAACACAAGCCAACGCTGTTTGGTTAGTAGCCAGTTAGTTCGATGCTATTTTGTGTGTATAAGACAAACGTGTACAAACTTCAAAAAATGATATGTAATCACAACAGCAAACTTCCGTTCAGAAACGTTTGTAAGAGCCGTGCTTGCGGAAGTTCTGCTTGACTCTCTTCATTACCGCTTTCTGGGTCTGATTCTGGCTCAAACTGATACGGCAATATTGACACCATTATTTACATTTGACCGGAGCACGTGCAACTGTCACCCGTGAAGGTAATGGGTGTGACGTTTCCGGACAATGTGCAGTACGCAGTTTAGCCAATCACAACACACCGGCCCAACTAACCAATCTGAGCCCATCGCCTGTTTCTGAGGGAGTGGTTTCAGAGAATCAGGAAGTATTTCAAATGACAGAAGAGAAAGCGGCTTACAATAAAGGTGAAATATATGAAAAATAAGGCGTTTTTTAACAAACGAAACACTAAGACATGTTATATTGCACCCCATAAACACAATCAAGCAAAGAAAAAAAGCAGTAAACCACCCCTTTAAATATAAAGCCAGTCGTATTAAAATATGTTATGGCATGACACCGGTATCTGTTAATTAAGTAAACAGACAGGTTTTAATAGATTACATTATTAGGTTACTTTGACCATCGCCCACTAGATCAAATAACAGTTTGGGAACAGGTGAGAATCAAGATATTTCATGATATAGTTAATACGTTTGGGAATGTTTCAAATAAAAAGGAAAAAAATAAAATAAAACATGCGTGCTGTTGTGGCTGCTGTGTGTAGCACGCATATATATATATAAAACAGCTAACACTGTGGAACCAAATAATAAATAGGCCTAAGAAATATAAAACGTTAATTAGCAAAACAAATAAGAAAGTTGGTGGCACGGCATACACATTGATGTAAAATAAAATAAATAAATTACAGAGTTTCAATAAAGTAGAAATCAGGAAACACTGTATAACCGAATAAGGAACGAATATTTAACAACAACAACAAAAAAAGTCAACAGTCTTTTAAAAATCCATTTTCATTTAAAAATGCATTTATCTTCTGCCATCGTCTTGTCTGTCTCATCTCACTCTTTCCGTCGGTCAGGGTTTCCCTAAAGCAACTATTGTCACAAGTTCCGTCACCAATAGAGTTCAATAACGACCAACGACATGAACATTTGTCATCATGTAATTTTGCTTTTATACACACTTGACCTCAACATTTGACCTTGTGAACTGCATGCACAATATAGAGTATACTCTCAAAATATTCTAACTTTAATTTCTATGATTTAAATTCTCGAAACATTTCGACTTTATTCTCGTAGTATTTCGACTTTATTCTCGAAATATTACGACTTTAATTTCGTAATCTTTAATTTCGTAAAAAAAACTTGATTCTCAGTGAAACTGTCAAACTCTTCACAACTTCAAAATGTTCTTTCATCGTTTGAGCCATCAGTGCAAAATGATCCATTCTGACTTGCATGTTTATTCCACAAATATTTGTCATTGAATGGTTTTAATGTCTGCAAAGTTGGCAAATGGCTTGCCATTGTAATAAAATAGGAATTTTAATCTTGCCAATCAAGTTTGGAAGCATATATATGGAGTTTTCCCAAAATCACTACTGTGTTTGAACAAGGAGTAATGTCACAACCCTAAACAGCAGCAGCTACAGCATTGCTGTATAAATACATTTATATTTACAGTACATGTCTGTGTTACATGTGAACTGAAGATTCACAGTTGCTCGTCATAAAAGAGCAACAAGAAGATAGGAATGTGTAGTGGTGGTGTTATTATCAGATTACATGTAACACATTTCAACAAAAACAAATGTTCTGTAAGACCTGTAATTGTCAGTAAGTTAATTATGAATGCTAATAAAGTGTCTCTTTCTCCACAGCTCATTGTCAGTGTCATCTGTCCTGCGGTTTACATGCAAGATGTCTTCGTCTACGGCACGCTGAAGAAAGGCCAGCCCAACTACTTCAGGATGGAGAACACTTCCAACGGTGAGGCCGTGTTCCTCGCTCGCGCTCGAACCGTAGAGCCATACCCGCTCGTGATCGCCACCAAATACAACATCCCCTTCCTGCTCAACGTGCCTGGGACGGGTCAGCGCGTCTACGGTGAGATCTACCGCGTGGACCAGAAGATGCTGGAGTTTCTGGACAAGTTTGAAGAATGTCCTCAGTTGTACCAGCGCACGAAGATCAAGCTGGAGGTACAGGACGGGGACGGTGAAGGAGAAAACACACTGAAGCCTGGAAGCACCAAGGAGGCATTTATCTACAGCACGACTACATATGAGTCTGAGTGGCTCCAGAAACCAACATATGAGAGTTATGATGCGAACGGTGATCACGGACTGAAATATATAGACAGTGACACGGAGTCTACACCAGACACGAGCAGCGCAACACAACAAAATACTGTAGAACCCATAATAATGAGAGATGCTGTCTACACTGGATGCGGCACGGCGCAGTGCGACATGACAAATCCCCAACAGTAAACTGATGCCTCATTCTATTTATGATGTACTAACAACAGAGTTCAAATGATTTGCAACGGTCACTTTGTCAGGTCCAGTGTAGATAGCCACAAGCTGTTGCTTAAATTTTATACATAAATTTTATATAAAATATATACATTTTACACAGAGAGACAGACACACACACACACTTCTCCCTGGTACACTATACAGGAAAACCCACTTTACTATTCATTGTTTAGGCTCAATCTGGTTTTGTCTCAGCTACAATAAACAAATCATGTAACAGGCCAGAAGCATTATTTAACACAATAAATAAGCTCAACAAACCTCCATCTCATGATGCTTTAGCTTCAGATCAATTTTGCTGTTCCTTCATGAAGTATTCACTGTGTTTGTCTAATGAGGCTACGAAGTTCAGCTTTGTACCCAATCTCTCTGGTCAGTCCCTATCTGGCTTTTCTCTGGGTAATCCATCTGTTTCTGAGTTAATTTTGTGAGCTAATTCGTCAACCTGTCGTTTTGATCCTGCTACTACTCGTCTCCTAAAACCGTGCCACTCTGTCATCTCTGCACCTATTTCTCATTTCATCAATGCATCCCTATGCCACTTAAAACTGTTCCCCAGGGATCCGTTTTTGGCCCGTTTCTTTCCTTTCAGGGTCACATTAATTCTGTCACCAAATCAGCATTCTTTCAATTACGTTGCTTTGCCCAGCTCCATCGTTTCTTTAGTGTCAAAGATGCTGAAACCATTATTCATGCTTTTGTCTCATCCCGCCTTGATTATTGCAATGACCTTTTCACTGTTTCACCTGTCATTTGCATTTCCAGGTTACAGTATATTCAAAATTCTGTTGCTGCAGTACTTACTAGTATTTGTTGTATTTTATATAGATTTTTTGTTGTTGTTCTTTTTTTAAATCATTTTGTTTTATAAACTTTTTTTTTTCTGCAATTAATTTATTGGCACTCGGCTAGTGTTAATTTGGGTCCCTGATTTTTAATGTAGTATAGATGGCATATAAATATGTGGTACCATAAAAAGTACCATGTTCACATGGCAGAATTGTAAGGAAATATACATTCAAAAAAACTCTGCAAAACCTGTAAAAGGAACTGGGAACAATCTATTATAATACATGAAAAATTATGAACTCTTAATCTTGAATAAATATAGTGCACTTGCAAAACACTTCAGTATTGTATATCTAGATACCAGGTGAATTTGTTTTTGTTGTATTTGTATATATGCTGTAAAAGTGTTTCTTGAGTTTTCTAAACTGCACTCTACAATAAAATCATTAATTCAGAATGTTCTCAGAATGATTTGAAAAGAAAAAAAAACAATGTAAATGATGACAAATGCAGCTCATCTGTACAATATACACATGGATTTATTTACGCACTGTCAAACATACATTACTGCCAGTATATATATATATATATATATATATATATATATATATATATACAGTGGGTACGGAAAGTATTCAGACCCCCTTAAATTTTTCACTCTTTGTTATATTGCAGCCATTTGCTAAAATCATTTAAGTTCATTTTTTTGAAAGAAAAACTGAAATGTCACATGGTCCTAAGTATTCAGACCCTTTGCTCCGTATTTAGTAAAAGCACCCTTTTGATCTAATACAGCCATGAGTCTTTTTGGGAAAGATGCAACAAGTTTTTCACACCTGGATTTGGGGATCCTCTGCCATTCCTCCTTGCAGATCCTCTCCAGTTCTGTCAGGTTGGATGTAAACGTTGGTGGACAGCCATTTTTAGGTCTCTCCAGAGATGCTCAATTGGGTTTAAGTCAAGGCTCTGACTGGGCCATTCAAGAACAGTCACAGAGTTGTTGTGAAGCCACTCCTTCATTATTTTAGCTGTGTGCTTAGGGTCATTGTCTTGTTGGAAGGTAAACCTTCGGCCCAGTCTGAGGTCCTGAGCACTCTGGAGAAGGTTTTCGTCCAGGATATCCCTGTACTTGGCCGCATTCATCTTTCCCTCGATTGCAACCAGTCGTCCCGTCCCTGCAGCTGAAAAACACCCCCACAGCATGAAGCTGCCACCATCATGCTTCACTGTTGGGACTGTATTGGACAGGTGATGAGCAGTGCCGGGTTTTCTCCACACATACCGCATAGAATTAAGGCCAACAAGTTCTATCTTGGTCTCATCAGACCAGAGAATCTTATTTCTCACCATCTTGGAGTCCTCCATGCGGGCTTTCATGTGTCTTGCACTGAGGAGAGGCTTCCGTCGGGCCACTCTGCCATAAAGCCTCCACTTTCTACAACTTTCTCCCATCTCCCGACTGCATCTCTGGAGCTCAGCCACAGTGATCTTTGGGTTCTTCTTTACCTCTCTCACCAAGGCTCTTCTCCCCCGATAGCTCAGGTTTGGCTGGACGGCCAGCTCTAGGAAGGGCTCTGGTCGTCCCAAACGTCTTCCATTTAAGGATTATGGAGGCCACTGTGCTCTTAGGAACCTTAAGTGCCGCAGAAATGTTTTTGTAACCTTGGTCAGATCTGTGCCTTGCCACAATTCTGTCTCTGAGCTCTTCAGGCAGTTCCTTTGACCTCATAATTCTCATTTGCTCTGACATGCACTGTGAGCTGTAAGGCTGCTAGTCCAATCAGTATAATCAAACCAACCCGTACACAGCTGGACTCAAATGAAGGTGTAGAACCATCTCAAAGATGATCAGAAGAAATGGACAGCACCTGAGTTAAATATATCACAGCAAAGGGTCTGAATACTTAGGACCATGTGATATTTCAGTTTTTCTTTTTTAATAAATCTGCAAAAATGTCAACAATTCTGTGTTTTTCTGTCAATATGGGGTGCTGTGTGTACATTAATGAGGAAAAAAATGAACTTAAATGATTTTAGCAAATGGCTGCAATATAACAAAGAGTGAAAAATTTAAGGGGGTCTGAATACTTTCCGTACCCACTGTATATACTGTGTATATGACAGAATAATGGCTAACTGTGTGAGGTACTGTGTACTGATCCCTCAAAAAAGTAGTGGAGCGTGTCATAATTAGTATCTTAACTTGTATTAAAATTACATCCTACAAAAGAAAGATTTGAGCTTGTGTTTAGACAGGACAACCAGGTCATTTTACCAACAACAACAACAAAAAAATTGCAACAAAACAAGCATTTTTTTTTAAATAATGTTTTTCTTCTTCTTTTGTGACATTGTCATGAGAAATTTCTATTGTAATACCAGCAATGAAAATCATAAAGTTTTTTTTTAATTAAAATCAGAATAAATTCTGCACAACAAACAATACCATTACATAAACTAACAATTGTACTACATATATTTTATATTATGCATTACAGTAATGAAAAATGTGTCACAAATTGTCTTGAAAATGAAAAAAAAAACAGTATATAACAATCACAACACAAAAAACTTAATTTTAATGTATTTTTAATTATTTCCAGTGCAGTACCAAATATAACATGTATCATGTTATATCATTATCATGATCATGCTAATGTTGGGAATGTTTTAAATACTCTGAAGTGTTTATGATTTATTGTCATTAGTGTGTATTTTGACAAGTCTTAATATCTTGTTGCCTATAAACCTCTAAAAGTAAGGTTTTTAAAAGGTGTCCTTTTTTGCTATAACAAAAAAAAGTGTTGTTTAATATTAATAATTAGTATTATTAGTAAATTCATTTTTTCACAAAACAATATTTCTATTGAATAATTAAATTGTATTAATAGTATTTTAGTGTTTTAAAAATGTCAATATTAATAAATTCATTTACTAAAAAAATATGATTAGGTATTAATAGTAACGTTGTTTATTAAGTTATTATATTGAATTATATGAAAATATTTTTACGTTAATTGTTAAATGTTAATATTGTGTAGTATTGTAAGTTTTAGGTAAGTTGTCAGTGTAATATTGTAATAATAGTAATTTGCTAATAAACAATTTATTTAAAAGTATACTTCTGTTTTTGTTGTATTTATATTATTATATATAATTCTCTTGTTGTTGTTCAGTTTCTTTACTTTAATTTTGATCTGCTGTGAGATCTGACTTCTACTGTATTTCTACTGAATTTCTACTAGAATAGGCTACCTATAGGAAGTATGTTTACACCTAATCCCGCCCATCCCTCAATCATGTGACGTCATTTCCTCATTTTCCTAATATGAAAGGCGGAAGTACATTAAAACAACCTATCAGCAGTTCGTTCAGTTGGCAAACATGTTTCTTTGTCTTTCCTCATACTCACAGTTTCAGTTTGATCTTTGGTTAATGAAAGGATCCATTTATCCGTTATATTATTGGTAAGAAAAAAAAAGTTTTCTTCTAGTTTATTGGACCGTGAAGCATGTGTGCCGTGCTTGAGATTATCAACAATAATTTAATATCATCGAACATTTTATGCATCAGTGTTGATTTGTTTTGCAAACTGTGAACTGTGTAAACTGCGGTCATGTCTAAACATCTACGGATTGAATAGAATTAAAGTACATTGAAACTTTACCATCTGAAAATACTAATTGTAAGATCGATATACTAACTTTTATTATATTATATTATATTATATTACATTATTTTTTTAAGTGCTGAGTTCTGTAAAGCTTTATTTCTGCTGTGTGCAACCACAAATGCATAATTTGGTAAAAATAAATAAATAAATAATAAATATATAGGCCTATTTAGTTTCTGCATGTCTAATGTATGTGTAAGTGTGTATTTACGACTCACTACTGTGTGTGTGCACTTGGATGGGTTAAATGCAGAGCACAAATTCCGAGTAAATTACCTTCTTGGCCACATCGCATCACTTTCACTTTCGTCTCTTAGAAATGTGCGGTTTACAGTAGCTTGAGTTGACACTATAGTATCAGCCTATAGCTTATGTTTAGGATGCAGATGTAAATTTATGCTCGTTATCAAAAATTGTAACAATCTAATTATTACGTGGTGAAATTGAATTATTCTGACTGTTTGAGATGTATTAGCTACTTGGTCTTCCATTGTGGCATACATTTTCGATCATAACACATGATCACAGTTAAAACCACACTTATAGCACCTCAATTATGGTTAAAAAAAAAAAAGTCCCCAGCAACAGGTTGACATGCATGCAAGGTCAAAAAACACTTTCATTTTCTTATAATATGCATTTATTTTTATCTTATTTGCTCAACGACTCCCAAACGATTCACTCAACGATTCATTTTTCCAAACCCCTCCTTTGCGTGACGCTAATCTGCGGTGATTGGCTGATTTCAGTTAAAGCAGTGTTTGTGAGCTTTTACCTCTCCAAAAGCGGCACCTAGTGGGAAATAAAGAATTTGCATTTTCATTCAGACCAACGCGAAAATCCATGTTTTCCCAGGTCTGCGTGCGCAACAAGTGGTCAATGCGAAACTGCTTGGGATTCGTTTTAAAAACGACTCGTTTCAATGATTCAGAGTCGACTCTTTCTTTTGAGAGACAATAACTTTATACACAGTGCACTTTCAGATTTAAAACTTTGCAGGATGTTTTCATTCACTTAGAGCTGTATGTTACACACTGCATGAAAGCTCATTTTCAAAAGGCACTTTAATACATCTTTACACTAATATAATAAAATTCGATACGCATATCCCACATTTCTGCCATAATACTATGGTGCAGTTAGTGTCACTACAGTAACTCTATGGTAAATGATGGCGATTTGTAGATTGAAAAGCCTTTGGATAGTTTGGTTGCGCAAAATGTTTCTTCTGTTTGTCAGCACCGGCTTTAAACTAATTTAAATCAGCGAGTCATTTGTGTTCTAAGCTGAATTCAAGCGGTAATTCGGTAAGGCAAACACAAAAAATCATGCTAAAAAACTTTCATAAGAGCACTAGACAAAGTTATCATCTATATAGCAATGATTATTAATGAAAACTATAACAGTAATATGTATGCATGATTAATAAACAACTGATCAAATTATGCACCCCAACCTACTGTATAGTAAAATATTAACAAATTCTGATGCAATAAATATGGTATACTAATTTAACAATGTTCATCCCTCCAAAACAGAGAAAACGTCTTCCGCAAACATCTACATCTCTGTCTCTTTTAAACTGTATTTGTAGGAGTTATTATCACACAATTCTTAACCCTTAAAAAGTTTCGCAGCCGTAATGCATTCTGGGACAGCTTTAAATATCCCCTTATGTAGAATGGATGCATCACCAAGAAGACAAAATCTTGGAGAATAAGGCAGCTAAAGGTTGTCCCAGCCAATGTTTTGAAGAACTCTTGTCCAAAATGGAGCCACCATATGACAGTCCCACATTAAATGTAAAAAGGTGCCAATATAATGACCACACTTTCAACAATTATTATTTTGCATTATGAAAGGAGTCCAGCAGTATCGATTAATTATCTTGTCATGCATGAGTTTGCTTCTAACATCTCTCACAGGATCCATAAACGACCACCTCCCACATACCCTCTTCAAATCTGAAGTTTAATTGATTTTGAATGCTAATGAAGTGTCTCTTTCTCCGCAGCTCATTATCAGTGTCATCTGTCCCGTGGTTCACATGGCTCGTGTCTTCGTCTACGGCACGCTGAAGAAAGGCCAGCCCAACTACTTCAGGATGCTGGATCCTGCCAACGGTCAGGCCGTGTTCCTCGCTCGCGCTCGAACCGTAGAGCCATACCCGCTCGTGATCGCCACCAAATACAACATCCCCTTCCTGTTCAACGTGCCTGGGACGGGTCAGCGCGTCTACGGTGAGATCTACCGCGTGGACCAGAAGATGCTGGAGTTTCTGGACCGCTTTCAAAGATGTCCTGAGTGGTACCAGCGCGCCGCGGTCCAGCTGGAGATACAGGACGGGGACGCTGAAGGAGAAAACACACTGAAGCCTGGAAGCATCGAGGAGGCGTTTTTATACAGAAAGACCTCACATGAGCCCGAGTGGCTCCAGAAACCAACATATGAGAGTTATGATGCGAACGGTGATCACGGACTGACATATGTGCCTCCTGAGGACAGAAGCCCTTAATACAAATTTTAACATGAATCTAAAATTTCACTGCTGTTACTTAAAAGTGCCCATAGTTGCAGAAACACTCATATAGTACATATATATATATATATATACACACACACACACACACACACACACACACATACACGTGAACAGAGCCTAGTAGCCGATCACATGTAATCTAGATTATGTAATCAGGTTCCAAAAATTAAGTAGGCTACTTGTAATTAGATTATAGTACATTTTGAAATACTCGTAATCAGACTAGTTTTAAACAGTTATTTTTTTAATCAGTTAATATTTCATATTTTTATTGTTTTAGTTTGATTCTTGTAAATTGTTTAGATCTTTATTTTAATTAAAAAAAAATTATGATTTAAGTTATTATTAGCTTTTCATTAATCTCACAAACCCCCTTCAGTTCTTTCTCAAATTCCAGTTTAGGAAACTTTGAGCTAATTTTAATAATAACAAATGGAATATTATTTCTTTCTCTGTGTGTTTTTATATCAATATGAGAGTTATGATGCGAACGGTGATCATGGACTGAAATATTGTGAGTAATGGATATCCACCAGCAGTGGTGGCTGGTGGTAATTTTATTTATTTATTTTAAATATTAGCCATTAATATTAATGTGATTCAGAGATGCAGACCGGGTACTAAAGTTATCCACACGAGGGAGCCACAGGATAGCAAATCCTTTAAGATCTCAGTTCAAAGACTTAAAAGGTTCAATAAATTGACTTGTAGTAAAAAATTGCATATAAATTAATTGTTGACCAGCTGCCACTGTCCATGACCCATAAGTAACGACTGAACAGGTACTGCTTACCAGGGTCAAAAATTAACATCTGACCCCACCGGTCACATCAATTTACCATATAACTGATTATATTTAATCTGGATTATGTAATCGGGTTCCAAAAATTAAGTACTTGTAATTAGATTACATTATTATAATTCATTCATTTTATAATCCTCGTAATCAGACTACAGTTACTTTTTTATTGATTACATATTATTCACATGGTCACATGACAAGTATAATATTTCATATTTTTATTAAGTGTTTTATTTTGATTGTTGTACTTTTTTTAAATATTCATTTTAATTTAACATTTTGTTATTTAATTTTTTATTAGCTTTTCATTAATCTCATTAACCCCTGCAGTTCCTTGTCAAATCCCCGTTTGGGAAACTTTGACGCAATATTTAATGCACTTAATGTTTTTAATAAGAAGAAATGGAATATATTTTCTTTCTGTTTGTGTTTTTACATCTGTATGGTACAAGTGACAAACAAGTTACGTCAAAAGTAATCTAAAAGTAATCAAAAAGTAGTCTGATAATATTACCTGAATTGCGTCATGTAATGGATTACGTTACTGACTACAGTGTTTGTCATGTCATTTAGAATCAGTAAAGGATCACACTTTATAAGTAACCTGTCCAGCTCTTCTTATGTCTATGTGAGTATTTAGCTGTTTCATTTCGTTGCATGCAAGTGACAAAAGTATAAAAGCCTGGAAGAGCTATTTTATTATATTTATGATTATTTTATTATTTTAATGTAATTCCCCCCTTTTTATTAAAGACAGCAGATAAATATTATGAAATACACTAGTATTCAATGTATTTTATTTTATTTAAAGTGCTAAATTTCATACAGTAGCAAAGTTTTTTTTTTTTTTAATTGCATTGATTTAAAAAAAAAACATTTTGTTAATGACAGGAGACAAAAATTTGGTAATTTATTTAGGTAGTTTATTTTTCTTTGAGGTGCCAAGTAAAAATAAACCCAAAATTGGCAATTTTTTTTTTTACTTTTTCCGTGTTTTTTCATATTAGTTTTTGATTGGTTTTGGTCTTCATGTCTTTCAGGGAAACCCGTCACGACAAAGTTACACATGGTGACATTGTAATTTTGTTCCCGATATTTTAGTTTTTTGTTAGATTAATGTGAGGAATATTTCATTTTGCAGAAGACAAATCTCGACGCATCCTAGATCAACATTAGATGGCAAGGCAAAGTTTATTTATTTAGCACATTTCATACACAATGGTAATTCAAAGTGATTTAAAGGAAAGGAAAGATGGTGTATTATTTGTTTGAAAATGTCAGCTGTTTTCTTTAGACACTGTATGTCAGTTCATCTGTGTGTGATTTACATTTACACTCCAGTAGCTGATCATTTGGGTTTATTTGGTACTGAAACCCCCTTTATTTTATTGGCACTCATCAAGTGTACATTTTGGACCCCGCTTTTTAATGCTGCCAGATGGTATGTTAATGTTGTGGTATATAAATACTGTATATAATTACCATAAACCATGTTCACGGTAAATTTATAAGTATATATATATATATATATATATATATATATTAAGGCTTGAAGAAGATTCAACTGTAAAAGGAAATGGGAACAATCTTATATATACTGCAGATAGGACTCTTGAATAAATATGTAGTGCATTATAGCAAACACTCCAGTGCTGTGCACTCTACAATAAAATAATTAATTCAGAATGTTCTCATTTTTGTTTGTAATGTAAATGATGACAATGCAGCACATCTGTATATATATGGATTTATTCTGAACATATTCACGCACTGTCAAACATACATTTCTTTCAACATATAATCCATATTGTGATTTTTAATATATATTTATGAATTAAGAAAGAATTAAAATGCTCCAAATGCTTAAAAAAAGGATTAAAGAGAATAATTTTGGCACTCAAGCAGTTCGACAAAAGGCAGCCGGCTTCCTTCTTTTTTGTTGTTGCACCATGACAGAATAATGGCTAACTATGAGGGACTGTGTACTGATCCCTCACAAAACTAGTGTGTGGAGCGCTTCACAGTTAGTATCAAAACTTGTATAAAAATGACATCCTACAAAAGAAAAGTTTGAATGTGGTACAAACGCTTGAAGGCAGCATGTGCCGTACATCTCAGGCCTAAAACATTACAAATCCAGCTTGTGCATAGACGCGGTCTACGGGACGACCAGGTCATTTCACCCCCCCAAAAAATAAAATAAAAATAAAATAAAATATTGCATAAAAAAATTACTTTGCATTTGAAAAAAAAAAACAGTAAGTGTGAAAAGTGAAACCTTATTTTGCACCAAAACAACAACCTTTTTTTTTTTTCTTTTTTGAAGAAATTCATTTTTTTCTTTTGTGGCATTGCCATGACATTTTTTTCTCAAATTTAAAATTTTTATTTTAATGCAGTAATGAACATCATAGACAGTTTTGTTTTAATTGAAATCATAAAAAAAAAATATAATACCATTATGTAAACTAGAGATGTTCCGATACCCTTTTTCCCTTCCCGATACCGATTCCGATACCTAGGCTCAGGGTATCGGCCGATACCGAGTACTGATCCGATACCTGGGTGTGTATCTGGTTATACAGCTGTATGTACTACTAGACCTGTATGAATTGATACAATTATTTTATGGTGTGCTTCACCATAGATAGATAGATAGATAGATAGATAGATAGATAGATAGATAGATAGATAGATAGATAGATAGATAGATAGATAGATAGATAGATAGATAGTCTGGTGAGTAAACAAAAAATATGTTTGGAAAATGGCACATCTTTTTAAATATCTAAAAGTACACTCTTAACATCAGTCAGTCAAGCATTATAAATATATTATGATAATCAAGTATTATTTAATGATAGAATTATAGCAATTAGAATGAAAACTTGGTAACCATGTATGAATGCATATTAGTCATTTTAACTGAATTTTAGGACTGCTGGTGGTGCTTATTTGGTCATTCAGTGTTTCTGTAAAAATGGGGAAAAACTAACAATTAAACTGATAAGATAATAACCATACTATGAATTCTGCTAAGAACAATATAAACACCCTAAGGATTAACGAGCTGCTGGAATCATGAATATTAATCACATTATCTGCATCGGCTCGAACTGATTTGCTGAAATCAAAACAGTAATGATAATAGGTGAGCGCCAGCCAATGAGATTGTCGCTTGCGCATTAGCTCCGCCTACTACCAGAGAACCCGGCAGTTCTTAAAAGCTGAAGAATTCCAAAGGAACTCCGTTATTTTGACAGGAAAATACAACAAAGAATAACGTTTACATAGCATGCAGAATTGACGCGCTACACGTAAGACTCACTCTCACTCTCTCTCTCTCTGCGTGTGAGGAAAAAAGCAAAGCGACGGCGAGTTGTTAACTTACTGGCAATGTGCTAACACGTTTGTATTTCTTCTTCGCTGCTCTAAATAGTGGTTGCTTGTGTGGCAACACAGCACAACTTCCCGTGTTTGCTTTTTGAGCAGCAAAGAAGAATTGATTTCCGATTTCCAGCGTTTAGCAAAGCTAGCGCGCATAACTATAGGTCTTGTTTAAGAAAATGGTATCGGATCGGTGCATGGGTTCAAGTAGGCTCGCCGATACCGATGCTAGATTTTTTTGTGGTATCGGTGGAATTTCCGATACTAGTATCGGAATCAGAACAACCCTAATGTAAACTAACAATTGTACTATATATTTTTGCATTACAATAAGGAAATTTCAGGACAAATTGTAATGAAAAAAAAAAAAAAAAAAAAAATGTAATGGTTCTAAAAATACCCAATTTTTCATGAAAAAAAAAATTATGTATATATATTCTTCAAAAAATATGTGTGTTGTTTTGGTGCAAAACAACATTTTACCCAAAAATTAGTAAAGAAAATTTTTTTTGCAGCAAAATAATACGCTTATTTTTAGGAGAAATACGTTTTTTTTAGTACTATTATTTTGATATTTTCATGTTATTTTTTCTAATACAGTAATGAAAATCATACAGTTTCTTTTTATTATTACTAAAATCAGAATAAATTGAATTCTGCACAACAAATAATACCATTATGTAAACTAACAATTGTACTATTTATTGTTTTTGCATTAAAATAATGAAAATTTCAGGGCAAACTATCATGAAAATGCCCCCCAAAAAAGGTCCTAAAATAACCTATTTTTTTAATGAAAAGAAAAAAACAATTCTTAAAAAAAACAAAAAAAAAACACACCTACAAGTTTTGGGGTGAAATATGACCTGCACTTTTTCCCCCAGATTTTTTCCCCCCTTTTTTAATCACTGAGATGTAGACAGAAAGCGACACCCCTTTATAAACATCAGACCAGAAGTCAGTAATAAAAGCTGTAGTGTTAAAAACAGTCCAGAGATGAACGTCCGATTGACAGCGTTTACAGGCATCGGGCCTCATTCATGAAACACCAGCAGAACAAATTCATATGCAAACTGTTCATAAAACCTTTCTCAGATTAAACCCTCGCATTCAGTTCCAGAAAGCCAGTCTCACGTACACCAAAGCATCCAATAAAGCATTCATAAAACACTCTCACATACAAATCAATAAAACATTCATAAGAACAAACCATCGCATTCAACATAACCATTGCATTTAATTCAATAAACCATTCCTGAAAGCATTCTTGTGAATTTTATGCATGGTTTACACAAATTAGCTCTTGCATTTCATGAAGGAGGACTGTAGTTTACTAACGAGGATATCGTGTCTTTGCACACTGAAAGGAACTGTAGATCTGGAAGTGTTTGGCTTTGACCTGATGTTGTGATGATAGTGTGTGTGTTTCTGGCACTGACCTCCATCTCAACCCTTCAAAGCCTTCTCAATTTTTCAATAAAGTGAAACGACGATATAGCACACGAAAGACTTCCATAAGAACTGTGTTAAAGTGTGTAGAGAGGACCTGATTGAGAACCTGACGTGTGTGTGAGTGTGTGTTCAGGCTGTGGAGGTCTTTGGTCAGTAGACGTGTGGCTCTTTGCGG
>CM071938.1:2532500-2742500 GCA_036784905.1 Acrossocheilus fasciatus | reverse complement strand
CAATGAAAAATGTATCTTGTATAAAGGATTTCTAGATATTTTAACTGGATAATTAGACAAAAATACTCATTAAGAACAGGATTTTCTGCAGTGAATGAAATTTCTGTCATTATTAATTCACAATCACATCTACGTGATTATATTCACATTCAAGTTTAATGCTTTCAGCAACCAATAAAATTCTGTGCTTCATTTAATTCCAGATTTAAAACTTAAAAAAAAAAAAAAAATCGAATGGTGCACAAATTCCTTGTGGGACCAATTACGAGTGACGCCTTGAAAACAGTGGAAGTTCCCCGAGGAGGAGGAGAGCGAGAAAGAGAGGAAGAGAGGAAGGTTAAACACAGACACAGACACAGAGACGGAGCTCTGGAGCTCTGGAGCGGGACGCTGCGCTGCGGTACCTCTAACGCTACGCTAAAATCCACCATGGACACGCTGGTGTTGCGATGCCAGCACACGTGAACCGTGGTATTACCACGGTGAGGCGTCTGCCGCTCCAGAGACGTCCGCGAGGCGCTCAGGTCGTCTTCTGACTCCTGGTCGGCGCTAGATTCCTCAGGGGATTCTGGGAAATGTGGGAAGAGCAGCTATTTAACAAGAAAACAAAGGAAGGTGGTGATATCTTGAGGTTATGTGTTTTGTACCAGATGTACCATGGTAAAATCAGCCTTCCAGGTACTGCAGAGTATCAGGTTAATACACAGGGGTACATAAATATGGTAAACATAGTATATATATATATCAGATATTACTGTGTGATCACTTTACTGTATTCAAAGTAACTTCAAGAATACCACGGTGCACACCAAAATACCATGATATTACCGTGTCTGAAAAAACGATATAATTTTCATTACTTTGTTTATACCATGTTTTTGTACCATGGTACAAATTACCATGATACTTATAATGTTATTTTTTTTTGGACATTATATACAATTTTATAAATTACATAAAAATAACTAATAAAATAATTTATGATATTAACATTAATAATAATTGTATTAATATTAAAACACATAACCCTTATAATCACAATTATAATTAGAAATGTAATAAAAAATTATAATATTAATAAAATAATAAATTAAAATGACTAAAAATAATTATAAATAAATAATTTATTTATTAATAAAAATATCTATAATTATAAATATATATATATATATATATATATTAATGCTGTCAAATGATTAATCGCATCCAGTTTTTGTTTGCATAATATATGTATGAGTTTTGTGTATATTTATTATGTATATATAAATACACACACATACAGTATATATTTTGAAAATATTTACATGTATATACATTTATATTCTTATATTATATATATATATATATACACACAAATAAATAAAATATTATTTAATGATATTACATACTAAATAAATACAAAAATTATTTATAATTATATAAACGAACAAACATATTTCATAGACTATTACAACATTCAATATAAAGCAGGTAGACATTGTCCTTTGAAGTAAGAAAAGTTTCCATGAGACACAAAGACAGCAAACAAAAACTTTGTCAATACTTTGAAATCGGATACGAGTTCATGCATCAGGTCAGGAGAGAGAAGAAGAGAGAGCAAACAGTCACATCACAACGACAACAAACTCCACGTCTAGATGACACGAACAATATGATGAAAGAAAAGCAGAAGAGGTTCAGTAGATGTGAATAAAGCAGAAGAAAAAGAGCCAGTGTGTGAATCAGACTGACGTGAAGAGCATCAGCTGGAGGACTGCAAACCTGTGAAACATGACACTGAGATCCAGTGCAAACACACACAGTGACCAGAAACTCCAGTCACCCTCAGAAACATATGCATGCCGTTGCATTAGACAGCAGATCATCAAAGCGCTATTCATCTAAACACATATTTCTGTCACGAAGCTCTGTGTGTCAGATCAGTAAATCAGCTCTAGCAGCAGTTAACATGCAGTTCATGAGAAAACTCACTGCTGTCAGTGAAACTGCTGGACAGGATCTCAGCCGAGGAGCCGTTGCATTTGTCCGCCAGTTCAATGGCCATCTTGATGTCCTCCACCCACTTCTCCATCTCAGACGCCGAGCTGTGGAGGGATCGAGAGGACGCTGGTAATGCAGCTACTGTCAGGCAAAGCACTAAAGACAGTGACTCTAGGATTTCACCACTTTAGTTTGATCTTACCACCATTTTAGTCAAGGGGCATTATTATTATCAGCGTAAAGTAGATTAATAAATATTTACTAAAATAAAGTATTAAAGGAACACTCCACTTTTTTTGGAAATAGGCTCATTCTCCAACTCCCCCAGAGTTAATAAGTTGAGTTTTACCGTTTTTGAATCCATTCAGCCGATCTCCGGGTCTGGCGATAGCACTTTTAGCATAGCTTAGCATAGATCATTGAATCCGATTAGACCAGTAGCATCGCGTTCAAAAATGACCAAAGAGTTTCGATAGTTTTCCTATTTAAAACTCTACTCTTCTGTAGTTATATCGTGTACTAAGATCGGCGGAAAATGAAAAGTTGCGATTTTCTAGGCTGATATGATTAGGAACTATACTCTCATTCCGGCGTAATAATCAAGGAACTTTGCTGCCGTAACATGGCCGCAGCAGGCGTAGTGATATTACGCAGCGCCTGAAAGTAGTCCCCAGCTACCGGTACTGGTCTAATTGGATTCAATGATCTATGCTAAGCTATGCTAAAAGTGCTATCGCCAGACCCGGAGATCGGCTGAATGGATTCAAAAACGGTAAAACTCAACTTATTAACTCTGGGGGAGTTGGAGAATGAGCCTATTTCCAAAAAAAGTGGAGTGTTCCTTTAAATAAATACTTACATTGCATAATTACTAGTGCTGTCAAACGATTAATCGCATCCAAAATAAAAGTTTTTGTTTACATAATGTGTGTGTACAGTGTATATTTATTCTCTCTCTCTCTATATATATATATATATATATATATATATATATATATATATATATATATATATATATATATATATATATATATATATATAAACACACACATACAGTATATATTTAGAAAATATTTACATGTATATATATATATATATATAATATATAAACATAGCATATTTTTCTGAAATATATATATGTGTGTATTTATATTTACATAATAAATATACACAGCACTCACACATATATTATGTAAACATAAACTTTTATTTTGGATGCGATTAATCGTGATTAATCATTTGATGGCACTAGATAATTACGTAATAATACTATAATAATATTATTAATATTCATTATGTATATACAAATACAAACACATGCATGTATACATTTGAGAAAAATATGTTATGTTTATGTATTAAATATAAAATAGAAGAATATAAATATATAAATGTATAAGCATTTAAATATTTCCAAAATATGTGCTGTATGTGTGTGTATCTATATATACATAATAAATATACACAGTGTACACACATATATTATGTACACAAAAACTTTTATTTTGGATGTGATTAATTGCGATTAACCGTTTGACAGCACTAATTATTATTATTATTATTATTATTATTATTATTATTATTATTATTGCTACTACTAGTAGTAGTATTTTAAATTTTTAATATGAATAATAATATTAATATTCATAATATTGTTATTATTATATGTATGAAATAATTATATAATACTAATAATAATAATAATAATAATCAGATAAAAATAAAAAATGTTTAGTTTTTAATTATAATAAATATTATTATTAGTAGGAGGAGTAATAGAAGAAAAAGTTTTAGTTAATTAATATTAATTAAATACTATTATTCATATTAAATATAAAAATACTACTACTAATAGTATCAGTCATATTATTATTATTATTATTATTATTATTATTAATAAAACTAAACTGTTTTGCCAATATTTCATGGCTTTAATTGTGGTCTGTCTTGTCAGAATCTCAATTAAAAATCCTGCAGTGTTTCTGTGGGTTTCTCCTGCCGTACAGTCTTCTCTAAACTCAGTTCAGTAAATGCATTAGAAACAGCTTTTATATAATACTGCAATACAATGTATTTGATCACAGAACAGCAACACTTCATAACTCTTTACAATCTACTCACACTGAACCTGATTTACTCAGAACTGCATTCGCTAATTTATATAATCAAGAAAGTAAGACAACTGCTCCGTCAGGACAGATTTCATCTTTCGTGTGCACACTGACAATGCCTTTGCACTGATTTCCACAGAAAAAACTAGTCTTATAAGAAAACAACAAGGAAAGAGCACGGCACAGACACCGCCGAGCATAAAGCCAGCCATCCAAGTAATAATTAACCAGTTAAACCCTGAACAAGTTAATTAGTGAGCATGTTAATTACCTGGCGGCCACGACGACGGACTGTCTCTGTCCAAACAGAGTGAAGGAATGCGGGACGCCCCACTCGTCCTCACTCTCACGGATCTACACAAACACCACAGATTAACCCATCAGTTACAAACACTCATATTTCACTTTAAAGCCAAAAGAAGAAACACAAGACTCATTTTTGCATGAAATAACCATCACTGATTTTATTTTGGCCCTCGATTCTCCTGCACCGAGGTCCGGACAAAAGCGTTCAATATTTTTCAATTAAAACCTCATCAAGATTGCAATTCAGCATCTGAATGCTGCGTGTTTCTGGATAATTACATTTACATGCAATATGCAATTTAGCGGGACGCGCCGGAGCTGTGGCCCGCAGAACAATGGAGCTCTGTTTGTGTGAATGTGCAATTAGTAACTGGAGACGGAGGCAGCAGGAACACGGCCAAAACAAACAGAGCGCACGCAGGAAAACACAGGCAGTGCTGCTGCGGTCAGTGAAGGGAGTTACATAATATACAGAGCTGAAAGAAACATCGCTGTTTATGTTGTGGTCAAAAATGAATCAAATATTACCCACCGTCATGCCGTACAGAGGAAGCTGGCCGTGCACTTTGAACTGATTGGAGGTCGTCATCCCTCGACTCGTGTACATCAGAACATCATTGAACTGAAAACAAATTCAAGAGGAGAAATTAATACATCAGTGTTTTATCTCTCCTAAAACTGTCAAGAGAGATGATTCACTTAAAGTGGTACTCCAAGGCACTTCAAAAAATACCATAGTATTACTATAGCAGGGGTCCAAAAATATGGTAATATCATGGTACATTTTGGTCAATACTTAGAAAACCATACTGTGGTAGTAATAAAATAAAAAATAAAATAAAACCTAAATAATATGAAATAAAACAAAACACAAAAATACAAAATAATAAAATAGACAATAAGAAAATTAAACATTAAATACATTTAAAAATAAAACAAAAAATAAATAAATAAATAATACAATAAAAAGAATGCATTTAAAATAAAACACAATAAAATAACATAATACATTAATTAAAAAGTTAAATAGAACAAAAATAACACATTTAAAAATAAAACAAAACATTAATTGAATTAAAAAGTAAAACAAAATATTTGAATACATTGAAAACGTAAGAAAATAAAACAAAAAATAAAATACAAAAATAAAATAAATAAAGTAAAACAAAATAATAAATGATCAAATAAAATATCAATAAAGAAAACAATCAAGTAAAACTAAATAAATTATTAAATGAAACATTAATAAAGTAAAATAAATAAAATAAACAAAGCAAAACTAAATAATAAATGATCACAAATATAAATAAATGAACAATAAATGATTGTTTTTATTAATAAATTAAACAAACAGATAATAAATGATCAAATACAACATAAATAAAATATTACAAAAATAAATAAATTGGTAACACTGAAGTACTTTTTTACTATTCATACAGCAATCCATACAGTACTTAAAATAAAGGTGCTGCAAGTCTGAACAGATTATAGCTGGCTGTAACAGATGTCTAGCACCATGTAACGAGTATAAGAGAGTGAGCGGCTCTTACCAGGAAGAACATTCTCTGCTGTAAACCTTTTCCAGAGAGTTTGCTGAGACAACCAAGCCTGATAAACTCCTGCCAAAACAGACACAACCAGATCACACCAGAACATTTCCAACCAACTCGTTCAGCTTTCTGATTTCAAGCCCATCAGAACTGACCCGTCCAGGGATGGCAAGATTGTCGATGCCAGAGAGGTCTTTCTTGAGCTCGAGAAGCTTCTGGAAGTTCTCCATCTTGATGAGGGTGCCGTGAAGCTGCACGACCATCTCAGAAATATCTGCAAGCGCAGCTGGAACAGATGAAACGCATCTTGAGAACATCCCTTGATCCATCCCTTACACCTTTACACACCTTTACTCACCTTTAAACCAACCAAAACCACCAAACCTGTCCCTAACCTACCCGTATCCCTCCTCAATAGGTGCTTTAAGGTGTCCTTGTTACACGTTACATGTAATTACTATTATAATAATTAATTCTGAATCAGAAACTGAGAGCGGAGTCTAAAGCGGCCGTGGGACGGCGTACCTCGCGAGTCTCTGAAGTCGTCGTGTGTCGGTGGGTAGTGTTTGCACAGGCGCTCCAGGATCTGCTTGTAGTGCATGAGACGGTGCAGCGGCCGCAGGAAGAAGATGTTGAGGGGCAGGTAACACACCTTCTGCAGCTCGAAGTCTCGACACAGACCCTCCAGCTTTCGGGACGAGCGACACATGCGCTCCAGCTCCAGCAGCGCCTCCGAATGCTTCTGAAGATGAGCCGTGAGCAGCTGAGGAAACAAAACCAGTCGCACCGATGAGCTATCTGTAATAATACTACAGTATGGCCAAAACTACATTACTCTCATATATCATGATACTGGGTGATGATACTCTAAGATTACCAAAGTATTTCCATGATACATGTGTAAAAAAAAAAAAAAAAAATGTTGTTTTGTCCAGTGTCTAAATACGATGGTTACTGTAGTTCTAGACTAAATATGAACATGCATTTACTATGATGTGACATGCATACAATGAATATGATGCAAACCTGCAATAATCAAATGTGTTAATAACTGAATTTACTTTTCCATCAGCCGGAGGCTTATTCATTTCACTTTTGGTGTGAAAGGGCTTTTACATATGCCAAAAATATAACTTTTTTATATTAAAAACACAGAAGCAAGCCCAACCCAAATGAGAAAAAGTAATGCAAAAGTAACGAAACACATAACTTAGCATAAAAAGTAAATAAGTAATGCAATTAGTTAATTTTTTAGGGAGTGACTCATTATTGTAATGCATTACTTTTAAAAGACCTTTCCCCAACACTGAGTAAAACACCATGGTATCTGAACAGTAATCATATAGTCCAGTGGTACAGCGCATTGAAAAGTATCTGATATCATGTTTTTGGTTATGTTCAATGATAATGCCATAGTAATCTTTAAATTTTTTGCACACCATTTGCATCCTACATGCTTATTGTGTTTATGTGGTTTATTTCAGGTCTGGCTTATGGCACAGTATTACATCACCTCAAACATTTCTGAAAATAAAATAATAATTATTATTATGTTTTCAAACATTTCGACAACAATTTTTGTCCATACCATTTCACATTCCCATATATTCCCATTTTATGCCTTATAGAAAAAAAAAAACATTGTCCAAAACTAACATCTCACTGATATCAAAGAGGATCAAAGAAAGATCTAGATGTTCTGACCTTCAGACCCTGGATATTCTTCAGCATGACGTCTCCAACGCGCTGGTAGTCTCCTTTGATGTGTGCGTTAGATCTACCTTCCCTGGGAACAACAAACAAAATTAACAATCATTAAATTAATACATTCAGCTTTTTAGAAATATATATTACATTTATTTTATTAATTACTTTGTGATTGTTGTTGGACTCCCTTTCTATGGCAACATTCACTTAATCATTCACATACTCTGATGTTATGAATGCAATGCTAATAGTGATATTAAAAAATAGATATTTTGTGCATTTTAACAAATTGTGACAATTTTAGAGCATTTTTTAATTAACTATTAATCTCCGCACACCTGACGGCAATAGATAGGTCAGCCTATCTTTTTAGAGCATTTTAAAAAAAAAATGTTACTTTACAGCAACAAACATGCTGTAGTACTTGGTATTTGGACTTTGAATATTGTGCACAAGTCATATTGATTACATTTTTGAGATTTTATTTCCCTTTTTGGAACCTTTACTTCCACTGAATGTGCATGTTGCACATTCTGCTAAACATCTCCATTTTTGTTTGACAGAAGAAAGTCAGTCATAGATTTTTGAACTTCATGAGAGTAAATGAGTTTGAAGTTCTCGTGTCGTCCAGCAGATGTCTCTGTTGTACATCGATGCACACAGACTTTCTGAGCTCCTGAACATCACTGAAGTCAGCGTCATCTGTCACGCTATTGAGCCGTTCCCCGCTCCTCACCGAGAGCCACCGCACACTAAAACCTCCATTTATCATCCTGTCCTTTAACACAGGTCCAACCCGCTGCCCACAGAGCAGCATTAAACATTACAGCCGCGCAGGAGAACATCCAAGCCGGCAGAGCACCATCAGTTACTGTCTGAACACATTATACTGCCGGAGCAGAGAACATGTGTAGAGTCTGATACTGCAGCTCTGTTCTGAGCAGCATTTCTAAAGACTTACGCTCTAAAAAAGATAAGCTGTGTCTTATGGCACAATATTCATTTGGCTATACAAAAAAATGGATGGATGGATAGATAGATCATTTATATATAATATATGATACATATAAAGCAATGATCTTAAAATCATCTTTTTTTCTAGAAATATTCTACTAGTATATATATATATAAAATGTCATAAATTTTTAATGCATTGTGCATTATTTGATTGATCAAATAAAAAAAAAACAATCATTCAATAAAAAAAATAATCATTCTCATAAATGAAATATATAATACATATCAATAATATTATAATGTAAATGTGTACGTGTGTGTGAATAATAAATTCTATACATTTTACAAATATATTTTATAATATATTAATATTTTATTTTTAAATATTAATATTATATTTTATAACATTAATATTTTATAAAAACATAAATATTTATATTTATTTAATTTACAAATGAAATAATAAACTGGTCTATCCGGTGTCTAGCCAATCATAATTTGCGAAGCCTTTCAATTAAACAAGACTTGCTAGTTAAACTAGTTATGCAGCCTGGAGGCGAACAACAGAAAACCAGAGTCAAACCATACAGTGTTATGAACATGAAGGGCGTTCTTAGGACCAAACTGCAGCAGAAAAAGTGTTTAATTTTCACTAAAATTACGTCATGACACATTTTCTGCATGCAAAATATAATTTCCTATTTTTGTCTTTTGATTTTGCGATTAAATATGGCCTGGGCATGTTCTTGACAGATACACTTTTATGCAACGACAGGTATTTTGTCGTGTGAGGTTAATTTCTTGTCATGTTACAGCTAACTAGATCTGATGCAGTGCAATTGTTATTTGACTAGCAAATGAAAAGGCATCAAACGGCATATTAAAATACTGAATGATAGATCAAGGCGTGTGTCTGTTATGGTTGGAGCAGTTTGTACACATGCCAATATAACAAACACATTTATCTGATATACACACCACTGAGCCAGACGCTGCTCCACGTCCTTCAGGAACGCCTCGTGGAATTTATACACTGGTTCAAAATTGGCAAATATGAGATTCCTCAAGGAGTCCGGCATGGCTTCATCCTTCCCTATGGACTTCTGAAAGGACTGAAAACATACAGGGAAAGAAGAAAAACATAAGACATTTCCATAGCATTCAAGCTCTGGATGAGTTAGAGGAAGCTTTGAATACATCTAGCTCATCAAACTCTTCTTCAAAATCAGTTTTCCATGATATGAGCCTTTAAACGGTCTACAGTAAATGGAGGAACACATCAATCATTTCCTATCATCACATCAAACAAGAAATCCCACATTGTAAAACCATTTGAATTCTTCATACAGATCCAAACATGAAGAGATCAGCAGTGTGATGACTATCTCAAACAGACTGTGTGACGTGATGACAGAAGAATCCATGAATAAAGACTCTTTGTCCCTCAAGTTTTGGATACTACAAAACATCCACTGTGATTTTACACTGTGTGCCCTTACAAAAATCATTCTACATGATATATAATAGGAAACCATGAAGCAGCACCCTAGCACACCAGAACACCTTAGAAACCACCCAAAAAGCCTTAGCAACCATCCAAAAGACAACAAACGACCACCTAGCAGCCAAACAAAAAATCTAACAACCACTTAGAAACCAAGCAAAAACCCTAACAACCACTTGCCAACTTGTTAACAATTAACCCGATCACCCTAGAAACTGCTTACTGGCACCCTAGCAACCATCCAAAAACCCTAAAAAACACAGAGCAACCAACCAAAAACCCTAACAACCACCTAGCAATCAACCAAAAACCCTAGCAACCATCTGGCAACTTGTCAACAATGAAGCCGAACACCCTAGAAACTGCTTACTGACACCCTAGCAACCATCCAAAAACCCTAAAAAACACAGAGCAACCAACCAAAAACCCTAACAACCACCTAGCAATCAACCAAAAACCCTAGCAACCATCTGGCAACTTGTCAACAATGAAGCCGAACACCCTAGAAACTGCTTACTGACACCCTAGCAACCATCCAAAAACCCTAAAAAACACCAAGCAACCAACCAGAACCAGAAGTTATGACTGATAAAAATGTCTTTGTACTCTTTTAAACTAAAGTCGCAGTTCTCTCATGTTGCAGACTCTAGTATTTTGTTGTTGTTATTTCTTGTGGAGAAACAGATTAGTGCAAAACAAAGTATGTGCCATTACAAAAAAAAACAAAAAAAAAACAGGTGTTGCGTGTGAAGTCCGTGTGTACTTTTCTGGTGACAAAATTTGCGTCACGCATACCATACGCAGACCCTCGCATACGCGTAAAAGTATACTTTGGCCTTAATTGTGCCTCTTCGCTCACTAGCAGTGCAGATGGCTGTGAGGAGATCTCTATGGTGTTAAAACAGATGCAGCTGTAATAACGCGCACAGTCAGACGGGTGTGGCGGTCTGGGATCCAAACAGCAGCTTCAGATCCACGAGCCAAAAGGAAATATTTATGAGACGTGTAAACGTGTCGCCCTGCTGCTTCTTTCCGCTACCTTGTAAGACATCAAAGAGATGCATTACAAAGCAGACATACAGACAGGAGGAGCCAAGCAGGGAAGGAACAACAGCTACACCTTATCTTAAACACTTTATCATGCTTGGTTTAAATGTTTCTCCATAACCTCCAGAAAAAAACGATATAAAAGATCAAAATGTTCAAAATGTGACTTCATAGTCAACAATAAAATTTTGGTCAAAAAACACTGAAATATTTAAATAACTGCATGAAGAATTAAAGGAAACTACCTAGCAACAATCCAGACCACCCTATGAACTGTTTACTACCCTAGAAACCAACCAAACAAAACAAAAACCCTTAGTAACAACCTAGCAACTATTCAGAACACCCTAGGACAGGGTTGGATAAACTCGGCCCTTCCAGGCCACTTTCCTTCAGAGTTTAGCTCCAACCCTAATCAAATGCACTTGAACCAGCTAATCATTGTCATCATCAAATCTCTGCAGGAAAGTGGTCTGGAAGGGCCAAGTTTGCCCATCATTGCCCTGGGAACTGCTTATTACACAAGAGCAATCAAACAAAAAAATCTCAGAAAGCAAACAAAAACTTTAATAACCACCTGACAACATGTTATGGTTTTGGTAGCAACCCCCTGGCAACAATTATCCAGAACACCCCAGCAACCATCTAGAAAGCCCTAGCAACCACCTAAATCACCCTAGCAACAATCTAGCAATGCCTTACACAACACCTCAAACATCTTTGCAACAGCCTGACAATGCCCTGACAACCACCAGAAAACATTACGAACTGCCTAGCAACACCCTAGAAACTACCCAGAGCGCCCTAGAAATGTCAAAACATTCTGCTAGAAAACCTTAGCAACCACCTAGCAACTATTATCACCACTATATCAACTATCAAGCAATGCCCTAACAACTATTCAAAACACCCTCACAACAGCTTATGCAAGAAAATCTTAGCAACACTCAAAATGCTTTAATACTCTAGTAACCACGTAGTGTACCTTAGTAACCATGTAAAAAAGCCACAGCAACCCCCAGATAATCCTAGAAACACACTAACATCTCTGCAACAACCTAACAACTACCAAAAAACATTAGCAACTGCTTAGCAACACCCTAGTAACTATTTAGATCACTCTAGCAATGTTTAAACATTATCCTATCACACATTAGAACCCTAGCAACCATTCAGAACACCTTAGCAACCATCTAGCAATGCTACTCACACCCAAACATCTTTGCAACAGCCTAACAATGCCCTTACAACTACCACAAACCATTAGCAACCACCTAGCAACCATAAAGAACACCTAGCAACTACACAAAAAACAGAGCAACAGCTTATTAATGCCCTAGCAACCACCAAAAAACGTAGCAACTGCCTAGCAACACTCACAGTACTTCAGCAAATGCATAGCAAATGTTTGGAGGAAAACACACAAACAGATCACCATAGCAACTGCCTAGCAACAAGCTTCGAAACAAGGTTTAGAAAATACTGAGAAAGTTTTTGGCATATATTCACACATTCTTCAGAAAAGGTAAAAATTTCAAAGTATTTCAAAACGAATAAAACTTAAATAACAGCGCAAGTCACAGCTGGAATGTTCCAGAAATAACATATTGAAAAAACTCAAAGGCTACATGAGATTGATTGAGTATTTAGAGTCTTACCACGGTAATGACCTCCAGATCCTTCAGATACGTCCTCTCTGTGGTCAGGAGCTCTTTGGCGATGAAGTATGCTTTATCAGTCGGGAACCTCTGTGAGTGGAAGAAAGGAAAAATTAAATTAAAAGTAATTTAAAAATTAAATAGTGTCGGGCAATGATTAATCACATCCAAAATAAGTTTTTAGGTACATAATATATGTGCATGTACTGTTGATATTTATTATGCATATGAATACACACACGCATATATACATATAAAATATCTAATATAAATTATATGAATATAAACATATACATGTAAATACATGCAAATACTTTATTTGTAAATATATACTGTATGTGTGTCTTTATACATACATAATAAATATACACAGCACACACACATGTATTAAACTTCGCGATTAATCGTTGCCCAGCACTAAAATTACGAGAACACAATGAAATAAATTCACAAACAAATAACAGGAGATATTTCTATACTTTTAGAAGTGCATTTAAAGCATTTAAAATCAATTAAATATATTTAAAAATATTTATATTTATGAAGTTTTTTGCTGATAAAAATGGGTCAGAAACACAAACATCAAGGGACATTTTAGTCCAACTGTAGAAAGTAGAAAATCACCAGACAATATCTATGACAAAACCAGACTTGATCCTCACACACACACACACACACACACACACACACACACACACACACACACACACACACAGTGACGTCTCAGTGAAGTAAGACTCTCACTGTTCACTGAGCCGCTTCACTCTGCCGCTACATAATCTGCCCTAAATAGACCGGAATTTAGGTTGAGTTTATCTAGGTCTCCTATTCTGAGACGTCCACAGAGACACTTGACCAAAACGCAGTGACACTTCTGATGATAAAACTCTTTTAACGCAGCCCTTCCACTTCTCACCGTAACCTTAATTTGTCTAGAGCGCCTTCAATTCAAGCACAATGTAATTTAAAGAGGAAAATTAGCAGAGGGTCCTTGAAATCTACCGCTGAGGAGATGATTGTGGTGTTCTTGAGCTACAATTAAAGAGGTTGAATTGGCTGACAAAAACAATTAGGCCCGAATGCAACCTTTTGCCACAACAACTGAGAAATTAGCGAAATGATTAAAGTATTTATCAGCAACAAAAGACCTAACTAGTCATTATATTGGTCAGGTATATTAATTACTTAACATTTGGTTATTCTGAGTGATTTTTTAGTAAAATAAAGTTATTCATTTAATTTCAGCAATTTTGTGCACATGACAATGGAAGTATTTATTTAATTGTTTGTTTGTTTATTTATTTATTCATTCACTGCCACATCAGCAGCAAAGGCTAAATAGTATGAATTAAAAATAATAAAAAAATGTGTGATATATTTAAGAATTGCTATATTTAAGAAAAATATGTATATTTCTATATAAATTATATATCATATAAATATATATTTTTAAAATATATACATGCATGTGTACGTATTTATATATACATACACATATATTATGTAAACACACACATTTATTTGGGGTGTGATTAATAATTTGACAGTGCTAATAAAAATTATATACTTTGATAAAATGTAAAAAAAAAAAAAAGGATAATATATTCTAAGAAACAAAAACATATTTATGTAAACATATCAAAATTACAATGTTTTTTTTTTTTTTTTATAAAATTGTATAATGAAATATATTATTCATTTATATAATAAAAATGTAACAAGTTAATATTATAAATAAATACTATATGTAAGCTCTTTCACATTCATGATTTTAAACTAAACCCTTCTCTCGAGATACCAGCATTAAAGGGATAGTTCACCCAAAAACGTTGACGGCAGCCATTGACTTCCATAGTTATTTTTCATTCTATGGAAGTCAATGGCTGCCGTCAGCTGTTTGGTTACCAACATTCTTCAAAATATCTTCTTTTGTGCTCAGTTTCGGAACAATGTGAGGGTGAGTAAATGAAGATTAAAAAAAATTCAATTTCTGGGTGAACTACCCCTTCAAGATTGGTGATTGAAAAAACCTAATCACGAATATTGTTCCCTCTCCAAAAGACAAACCTTCCTCCGAACCTCGTCCTCGTCGTCTGTGCGGACGAAGCCGGCGTCCGTCAGTAAGGGGCTGGTGAGAGGCGAAGGCTGCCGTCCGTCTGGACTTTGGCCCAGGCTGAGACTCTGTTTCTGGCCGTTCACCATCACCTGGCCTGCAGACGGAGACTCACTGTGCAGAGGGCTCCTGGTAACTGGACCTATAGGAGAACAGGCAGGTCATGCAAAAGCCTTGAAGTAATGCAGATTGAGTTATCAAATATCAATGGACTAGTGAGACCTACTGCACTTAGTAAATGCAATCAAGTACGAGGGTTCAAAATGTACATTCAGTCAAACTACCCTACTGAAAAAAGCAGCTAGTGAACAGCAAGCATTTTAGATGCTGGTATCATGACCAGAAATCTTCACTAGCAGGACTTCTTAGTCAACAGTTTTACCAAAAACTGCATGGTTTACCAGTAAGACCAGCACCAACCAGCTTGGGCTAGCATGCAAATCCATGCCAGTCTCGGCAGGGCTTTTCTGCAGGGTAGTTTTGACATTTTTATTCTTAATACTACTAGTAAAGATTCAAAATTGCCAAGGGGTAAAGCTGCACGACACACATTGTGTTTGGAAATGGACTACGGATGACAGCACCACATCGGGATCCAGA
Source organism: Acrossocheilus fasciatus (assembly GCA_036784905.1). Lineage (NCBI taxonomy): Eukaryota > Metazoa > Chordata > Actinopteri > Cypriniformes > Cyprinidae > Acrossocheilus > Acrossocheilus fasciatus. The sequence continues at coordinate 2,726,964 of CM071938.1, read as the reverse complement.
CATGAGTGAGTCACACCATCCCAGTCTGGGATTTCTGCCTGAGGACACTGCTGGGATACATAACACATTCCCTGGATGATGGGGAAATCTTCAGACCACTATACATTCACTACACAAGTACATTCACATACTTGCCCGACAACGTTTCGTGTCCCATGCCTTGGCACGAATGGGATGCGACATGCGAATCGGGACATTTCAAATGCACCGAGTGTCCACAGCGCAGCCATTATTGAGGACGTTGGACGAGCCGCAAATCTGGTGACAAAGGCCTCATCACGCACACATGCAAACATGCAAGACAAACAACTAAACGACTACGGCTACTCTACCACCAAACAAGGCGCTAACATCTACGGGCATCTGAGAAAACGTCTGGAGTCCCACTTCACAAGTACCATGTTTTATTGCTTCTAATTCACATTCATTTACAATGTTAAAGTGTTCCAGAATGAAGAAAAAAAAAAAAAAAAAAAAAAAAAAAGAGTTCTGAAAAGGGCTTGGAGCAGTAAAAAAAAAACCCAACAGACATCAATCGTACAGGCATAGAGAAAGTTAACAACCTTGAGACTTCAGAAAGTCCATTTATAAGTGCTACAGGGTTGCAACAGGGAGGAAGAGTTAAAAAAAAAAAAAAGAAAAAAAAAAAGTATACTAAGGCTCACAGGTGTGACCTTTCCATTGCTTATCTATTTAGTCTAGTACAGTCTACGTGAGACGGTTTGTAAACACATGCACTTATGGTTAATCGTTTTGCATATGTGCCACAGTGATTGCACTGTTAATTATGAGTATTTTAAGAAAGTACAGTTACAATATATTACACAGATATATCTGGAACATTTCGTATACCTCAGCAACGTTCATTTCAAACTGAAAAAAAAAAAAAAAAAAAAAAAAATCACAGGTTGAAAGAGAGTGAATCATTCAATATTGCTACAGTATTCTTGTGATAAAACCTACAAGTAAAATCACATTTTAGTGTAATTTACAAAAAGCTAGTAACTACTTTGGTCACTGGCAATGATAAATTACAGATCGATGGGTGGGTGAGGATTGTATACATTCATATCAACAGTGGCATAAACTGATGCTTTCCAATAAATATTGCCAAGTTTTGAGTAACGGACCCAAAAGCTGCAGTGGTCTTGCGAAGGGCTTTGCCAACACTTTCCAAAACCTTTCACTGACATAAGATTGCCATGCAAGAATAAAGAATATTTCTCAAAAGAACTGAAAAGTTGGCTTTTTTTTAAGATTATATTGAAAATGCATTCCCTAATGCATCAGGACCCATTAAAATATATGCAAAAAAGCAAGAGCGCAAAAAAAAGTGCAAGAACTTCTGGATAAAAGGTCAGACTGAACATAAGTACATTTTAGGACAGCTCTTGAAAACCTTCCTAATATTTTTAGACTTCACATTCTGAGCCTCAAAAGTTTCTTACTCACGGTCTGTCCAATTCTCACCTACATCCATCTCCACTTCAAAAGACCACTGCATTTTAATGGTCCCCTGTCAAAGTCTTTTACACATACGAAAAGGACAGGGCAGCAAAATGCTGAGACAAGGACAGGTTGACATGCTTCCAAGAGAAAGGGAAAAAAGACAAGGTGAGGCATTCCAGAGATACATGCTGCTAGAACAGTGCTGAAATTGGGCAGGAGAGGCCTTAAAAGCAATGCAACCTGAGCACAGGTTAATACACTTACAAATCAAGTGCACATCAAGCATTGCAAACGCACCACAAACAGATGACATTGATGAGGCGTGCCAGAGATACAGCGGTTTGTTTAGGAAAAAAGAAATTAAGCAGCGAAGCAAAACAAAACAAAATGAAATCTTTATAATGGTGCATTTTTACACGAGTGATGCATGCTGAGAAATGGGCAAGCAAACATGACAATGCCACCAGATCGTGCCGCACCCCAAGCAGAAACATCAAAGATAAAGAACTTGGAACTTCAACCAAGTTAAACCATTTACTGCTGTTTATCTCAAGTTATGTCTACACAATCTCTTAATTTATCTAATTTACCACACATCCAACCAGTATGAACTGCTTTTACGACAATGCAAGCTTAGTTCACGTTTATACAAAAGTTATCCATCAGATTCTTGAAGAACTAGCTAGCCTAGCTGTGACAAATCGTCATTGCCGTACAGCAGTGACACTCTCAAAACTTACATATCTTGGACATTTGTTGTCATATTGCCACTATTTTAGCAATAGCATATTGCTAGTGCATAAAGACATTAGCTGACATTAGCTTCTGTAAGGTATGACTAACAAAAGGTATTTCTGGTTGAGTAAAGGCATGGTATCTTTCTGTATTTTTGTAACCCTTTGTTTCTACACGAATGAAAAAGAAATCTTTCACACTTTTGGCAATATGAGTAGTCAATTGGTTAGCAGTAATATGGGTAACCTTATTTAGCGATTGTAAATCGATTTCATTCTCTACATTTATAGACATGGCACTTTGCAGAAGGACCTTCAATTCCTCATCAATCTGAAGTTAATCTTCTAAGAGTAATAGATATGAATTGTACCTATATTTGAAGTATTAAAGTATTTCTTCAGGCAGAACACAGTCTTCTTCCTAAACCTTCCAAATATTGTAAAAATACCAAAATTGCTAATCTTGTTAATCCTTGCTCAACTAGTGCCACCAAATGCAATTCCCAAACACTACCCATATCTGCAGATAATCGTGCCCCAAAGCACAATTGGTTAATGCTATGCCAGGCCATGCCATGCTCATTTGGTGTCACTAACGGCACAGAAACTACACAATGCACCTTTAAGTACCTTGACTGGGCCTCCAAGTTGCAAAATGGATGTACAGTCAACAAATAACCAGACGCACTTCACCTTCTCTAGCAGTTGAAGAATTGCGCCCCATCCTCTTCATTGATGGGGTAACTGTAGCCATTGTCACCCCCTTGACCCTCGTCCTCTAGTTGGAGACTGCCAAATGAGAACTTGCTTCGGGACATAGGGGAGGAATTGGCCGCCCCAGGGTTTCCAAAGACTAGGGGCTGACTGTAAGAGTTGCTGCCTGCATCTGACTCGGTATCACTAGACTCCGTTCCACTACTAGTGGAACCATCAATCATATGGACTGGGCTACTGTGGTCATTAGCACTCAGTCGGCTTCCATAGAGTCTCTGGACATTGCTGGATCGAGCTTGGCTAGACGCTCCAAGCCCATTAGCAGCCACACGGCGCTCAAGGGCAGCCATACGTTCAGCCCTCGAGACCACTGATCGAGCTTCATTGGCCGGGGTTGAACTTAACTGGCTCAAAATCATGGGATCAGTGTCGGAACGGTTGCGCATGCCATTTTGGAGTTTCTGCAAGTGTGGGGATCGATTAACAATTGGGGAGTAGCTCCCATAATGTTGAGGCTCACTCCCAGATCGGCCATTGGTAAAGTAATGACTACCGTCATCCCAACGCCGACGACTGCTATAGCCGATCTGCTCTGGATGGTTCAGGGAGCTGGCTTTGTGAAAACTGCTCATCACTGGGCTACAGTTTGCACTCCGGGAACCAGCTAGATGACCTGAAGGTGACACCAGACCACGTCTGTCCATACCTTGAAACAATTCATCCACCAAGGTACTACTCAGGGGTAGAGCACGTGGTGATCCGTTACCACAAAACGACCCATTAGACAACTGACTACCTTTGAAGGTATCTGAACTCTGACCCAACCGATGGCTGGTCAAAGGAGACTCCCGGAATCTAGACTTGCTTGCTCCTTGTCCATTGTGCTGACCATTTCCATAACCATTACTCTTTCCCGCTCTACGGCCGTTTGGCTCAACCTCATCATTGTCATGTGTGTGGGAGTGAGACCTAGTGACGCGGCCTTTGACCACATCATATTCGCTATCTATGTCACTGCAGTCGATGTAAGGTATCGAGGAGCTGCTACCCTTGGCAGCATGCGATGCTAGACCTGTGCTCTGATGCTCGGCCTGCTGCTTGGATGGGGATGGCTTTAATCGAGCATCCGCCTCGTCGTGGGTCCCATTTCGGCATCCGTTGGTCTGTGAGGTTAGGCTACCAGTGTAACGCTGGAGAGCCGGGTTTTCAACAGTCACTTGGGTGCGCCCAGCAGGTGAGTCTGCCTGGTGTCCTGAAGTACTGGCATTCCTCTGCAACATGTAGAATGCAAGAGATTGGGAAAGGAAGAGGATGAGAGGCAGAAATTGACCACTCTTAACACAGGCACTTTAAAGTTAACAAGAAAATGCAGTTGCAAGCCACTTGGGAGTTCTATTCCAGAACAGAAACTCACCAATGAATGGAAGTTACCAGAGGTGGAGCAAGTTACGATATTATGGTGGAATATTTGTTAAGGATTTTTACTTTGTAGGTGCACTGATGATTCATTCAAGATAACCAGGAATGTGTATTCAGAAAGTAATTGGGGTCGATTCTGATGTTGACTTTAAGCTTGCATGATATGGGATATTTTAATGCATTCCTGCTGTGTTTGTACAGTACACTAAGATAGATTACACTCACCTCTCCTTGACCCTCAGCACACAGCCTGGGTGGGAATGGAGAAAGACCACTGCTGGACTGGATTTTACTGTGTTTTCTGAGGATGGAAGATTGGAAATGATTAGCAAGGAGTTTTTCCAAGGAGATCTCTTCAGTAGGTTCAAAATTGGACACATTTCCACTCAGCTGCTTTATGGATGTTGACTGATTGGGTTACTGTATGATAATGAAAAGGCCTTGACTACTGCAAGTTGATTGGAATGACAACAAGAAGATTTGAGGCCATTGTTAGGTGGTTTTTGGCTGGTTTTAGTGTGTTGCTAGGTGGGGTTTCTAGGATGCTTTAACTGATCTCTGCTAGGTGCTTTCTAGGATGTTTTTGGTGATTTCTAAGGCATTCCTAGATGGTTTATAGGGTATTTTAGGTCATTTCTAAACCATTGGTAGGTGTTTTCTATGGTGCTTTGAGTGGTTTCTAGGGCGTTGCTAGGTGGTTTCTAGGATGTTTTGGTGTGGTTCCCAGGACATTGCTAGTTGCTTTCTAGTATGTTTTGGGTGATTTCTTAAAGATTTTTAAGATATTTTGGGTCATCTGCTATAGTGTTGTCAAAAGTACCAACCGTGATATCATTCGGTACTGAAATTTAAAACATTTCCTGCTAAGATCTGAGCACTGTTGAGCAGACTCTTACACAGCGCTGACATTCTTACACAGCTAGGTGGATTCTAGGGACTTCTGGTTAGTTTCTATGTCATTGCTAGGTGATTTTTAGGGTGTAGCATATGACATATTTCAGCACAGACCTGGTGAAAATGCTCAACGGAGATTGGAATTGAATATGGATAAGTCATATCTGAATGTCATTTGGATAAAAGAATCATGAAGTGGCATGAACATGAGACGTGGTGTTTCTGAATGCAAAATTTGACTTGTCTCAATAAAGGTTCTTGGGAAATAGATTACTGGTGTGTTGACTCTTTTGGAGGGAAATTAAATGCAGCGGGAAAGGTAGTGACATTTAGACAAAGGTCAACAGAGAAAACTCACCTTTCAAAAGGAACCTTTTTGAATTCAGAGTCCTTTACATAATCAATCACCTGCCTTTGTGTGCGGCCACTAATGAGGCAAAACATGACAGATGACAGAGCGATTCAGAAACAAAGAGAGAAGCAGAAAAAGTGTACATCAAAACAACCATCTGGCAAGAACTGAGACCTACTTGCACTGTGATTATTTAGCAAATAAATGCATGCAGAATACATGCTGAGCTAGAGAAAGAAGTTACCGAGGTAAAACATCTCACTTAGTGGTAAATTTAAGTGATAATGAAGACACAATTTAAATTCATTTAAGACAACTTTAAGTGCACATGTTATTACCTGAACCTGAAAGAAGAACCCCTGGTGAACAAAACTGGTTTGGGCTTGGGTTTGGGTTCTTCAAACAGGCGGAAAAAGGCATGATACTCCACACAAATCTTCCAAAACACCTTGCAGCAGTCCCTGCTTCCCATCATAAACTCCAGAGTATCCTGACAGCTACTCTGCTACGAGAGCAGAAACAGAGCATTTTGTCTTTTTAATGTTCCCTAAACTACAGGGCAAATGGAGACATTCGGATATTGTTATAAAACAATCAAGGGAGCACTTACATTTAAGTCAGGTCGTAGTTTTATGAGAAAGCGCTTCCTTTTGAAGCTCAGCTTGCGGACTTTAGACCAGTTGAAAGCATTTATTTTGGTGTGTCCCTTTAGAAGTCAAGCATAAAAGTGCATTTAGGGACAATTCAGGACAATAAAAACCACAGCATACTCCATTTAAGAACAAGAAAGCTTTGCTCTAGGATAAACCTCATATAGCCACAATAATACCCTTTTTCATTTAGAAAAACACTTGTAACTTACCTGAAAGACTAGCACACCAGAATGAGCCACGGCGAGGCTGAGCTTCGTACCCTCGCGATCTTTTGCGGGGTGAAGACGCACTCCGTACATCTCAAGCCTTCGTGCAATCTCCAAAAGCTGGTAGTCCGATTCCGCTGGTGTTTGCCCGCTGTGGAAGGGTTAAATTATTCAAAATTAAGCCACATCTGTTTGTGTGAAGAATCTCTACAAGTTTGTAAGATTAAGAGTGTAAGTAATAAGCTTAATAAATCACAACCTTAAAATACATGTCAGAATCAGCATACAGGATCTGAACTTTTATAATTGTTCATAATTGCTGATGAAATCTGTTCACTGATAAATATCACACAGTTTACTGGCACTTTCTAAATTAAAAATGGTCTGAACTTTAAATGTCAAATTGTACACGGCGACAAATTCCCTGAACAGTGTGTTTAATTAGCAAAGCTCTAAAGAGAGGCAATTTCGCTAAATAAGAAGCTCCTTCGTAAGTGGCAATAAACAGCACACTGATCATTTAACACTGAGAAACATATGATATTATGTTTGCTTTCAGCTATTGCATATAAATCCAAGCATCCTTTAAACCAAATAACAGCTTTGATTTGATGTTACACTCACACGTGTTTCCGATGGTATTCAATGATCTTGTCCATCAGTGCGTCCTGCTCGGGAATGTACTTGTTGTTGAGTAGATGTTGTTTGCACTGCACCTCGTCAAAGTCTCCAATCTCAGCTGCAACCATAGAAACAGAGACATTTTTATGCATCCATTATATCAATGTAATAGTATGCAATACTAACTATAATTGTGTGTGTATGTGTGTGTGTTTTCTACTTTTACCAAGCTGTTCACAATACAAATATATATTTGGTCAGAAAAAAGCTTTTTGTATATTTTATTTTAGTCTGTTTTATTTTATATGAATTTACTGATGGATTTGATATTATATTCTGGTTTGCATCCACAAAAAGTAATAACAATAATAATAATTACCTTTAATTAGTAAAGTAATTAATTCACTGCATCACTCAAAAAACAGATGTCACCACATGCTTATTTAATATATATATTATTTAAAAAAATATGTATATTATTATTTATTTTGGCCAAAAAAAAAGATTATATTATATCATATTATATTAATATTTAATTTTTTTTTATAGATTTGGTGTTATCAGAAGAGTTTTATATAAATATTTGGCCTGTACCACTGGTCAGTCTCTTGATTCTATTACTGATGCTACACTAGTCCTCAGCATCCTCAGCAGCGGTTTCCATAGCAACTAACCATTCCGTGATGTAGTGATGTGGAAGCAAGGCGTGTTTGACATGATCTGAACATGGTTTTGAATGAGCGATAACATGAAGTATAATTCGATCCGTCCGCTTGATGACAGTGCTGTCATTCAAATAATCCTTCAGGAATTCTGCTGAAGCGTTAGCTCAACAACGACTAGTTTACAAGATTAATATACTTAAAAACACTGCTTTTGTGAAGGAGATTTAACATGGATCATAATTCTGTTTGTTCAATGCCTTTATTGTGCTAAATACAATTCTTGACCTATTTTAAGCTCCCTAATGTGTGAATGTTTTTGACTGTATGAATTCGAATGAAATCATCAAACCGATGAAAGTGCAATGAAATTAACAATTTCAATGCATCTATTCCAGAATTTAATAAATGATTATGCAATGCATTATGCATGATTTGTTTATTTCTTACCCAAAATACAATTCCTGATCTATTGTTAGTTATATATATCGCCCAAACCCAGCTTTATAATTTACTTGCACAATTTGAAGCATGCATCTTATTTCTTTAAGGATCATAAGTCATGTCAGAGTGAATATTTACACTTGAATTTCTTACATTGCACTATATGAGACACCAGCAGGGCGGCACTGCTTTCATTGCAGGTCAAACGTCCACAGGCCAGGTCGTGCTTGATCTGCAAGGCGAAAAGATACCTGTCGGGAAATAATTAGAGCAGTTTAGAAGAGAGACTGAATCAGAACGACAGACAGTAAATCAATAGAAAGGTTTCAGTACAGTGACAGACGCTTATTGACTGAATTACAGGCAGTTTAATGTGTGCAATAGTCTGACGCTAATGACACATTATACAAAATATTACGTGCGTTTATTAGTTAAAAGTCCATTTGAACCATTTTTGATCAATATGTTCTGGTATTTTCATGCAACAGAGCAGAGGGCAGATCAGAAGTGCTTGTGTTTGAAGGTTAGTCTGGCTTTAACAGCATCTTCTCATGATGCTAAGTGCAGTCGTGAACTATAAAGAGACGCTCTGATTGAGTTTGGCAGCGTTTCTCTCTCAGAACGTCCATCTGTTATTGTGCTGCTGCCAAGCACAATAAAATCATTATTCAGTTGATTATGCGATCAAACAGGACTCACAGCTTAACAATAGGGATTTTTCTGCTGGTCCAGTCGGACCGTAGTCTGTATTTGTACTTATCTTTAGTGAACCAATAGCAAAACATAATAATAGTCATTTTAAACTTGTCAAATGGAAAGTATATAATAAATTAAATATAAGTATATATACTTTGCAATTAAATTTACATTTTTGTTAGATTGTATTTACAAAATAAACAACAATTTTTTTTTTCTATAGCTTTTGAAACCAGCATCTGTGTTTAAGATTCTAAATTTATATATTAAATATTACATACATTGCATAATGTTAGTAGTTTTGCATAATCTAAAGTAGTTTGTCACTTTTAAGTTCCAGATACAAAACCAAACTCAAATGAGATGAATCACCATCAATTCACTGGATTATTAAAAAAAAAAGGCTTTTCCAAGTGGTTATGCAATACAAGCTATTTTTAATGGCATTTCCAGCCAAAATAACTATATAATGATTTATACCGTGACTGTTGCATAAAATTACTCATACCATGAAATATGATTTTAGTCAAACCGCCTACTCTTTTGCCTGCTTAAACCCCTCTGCCTTCAAAACAGTGTTGTGACTGTTAACCTAAACTATTAAAAATGCTTTCTACAATTGAAATTAAGATTAAATAAAATGTAAATATTAGGCTTAAAAGTTTCATTTGAAGTACTAAACACTAAACTAAAGTACAAATAAATTAAAGCTAAACAGAACTATTAAAAAACAACTAATTATAATAACAAAATTACTAAAACTAAAAAATATATATCTATATAAAAGCCCATATAAAATATGAATACTATAATAATATATAAATAATAGCAGTGTTACTTTCGTATCATTGAGATGCAGTTAAAATTTGTTACAATTTTTATATTCTCTGTAGTTTTTTTTTTTTTTTTGGTCATTTTGTTCTGTTTTTCTCATTTCTAGTAGTTTTTGTTGATATAGTTCTTATTTTTATTTCAGTTTTAGTTATTTTAGGACATCAAGTTACACAAAATAAAAAATGTTGCCTTGACAATTAGCTGAAATAAAAAAAGTTTAAAATTTTATTTTATTTCAGTGAACATTTATTTTATTTCAAGTACAAAAAAAAAAAAAAGTTTTATGGTTTTAGTTTTAGCATTTGTTAACTATAATAACGCTGGATAATCCAAAAAAATAACACTTCAAAGACACTCTCAAAAACTAAATTTTCAAATCAAGTGCAAGTTTTTTTATTCTTTTTTTTTTCCATTCTCTTCAGTTCATGCAGTGGGTTTTCTAACCGATTTCCAAAATGTTCTATTAGGCTATCTGCTATGTTTACACAATCCATCAAAAAGATTTTTACAGCTTGAAGTGTTTTGCAAAGGCAAAATGTCCTTGGCCGACCGTTTCAGGTTTGGCAGTCATATAATACGCAGCCATCACAGGAAAATCAGAAGCTCTTTCTCTCCTGCCAGCAGCTACTGACGGTCCACCAGAACAGAACAGCATGTCGCTCTGAGAAAACACTGAGACTCCTGGGAGACCCAACGCAGTCTTATTCTGCCTCAGATTTCCTCTCCTGAATGATGCCTGACTCTCTAAAGCCGACGGGGAAATGTGCCACCAGTCATTCTGTCGGTGGACGTGTTGTAAAATTCATTACGCTTGTCAGGCATCGGCGTGTCGACACAATCAGCCGCAGGATATTAACATAAATAAGTCATTTGTTAGGGACATTACAGCAACCGAAAGCTCTTTCGTGATTTACAGGCCACTTCGCTCACTTTCTACATCAGATGCTTTATATTTGAGTGATTGAGGCCACATTACAACCGAACTGAATAAATGTCACCAACATTCATGTTCTGAACGCTTATTTACTGAAATGCAAACTGAGAATGACCTGTAATATTTATCTTTTTAATAAAAGGACAAGAACAACACAATAGGACGTCTGACAAAATATTACAGTATGTTATGGTAGCAGTATGTTGTTGTTTTTTTTTAATTAGATACATTATTACTGGCAATTTGATTTTCAATCAATTAATTTAATTAATATATGCATAATTTATCCATTTTTAAATTAAGCAAAATATTTCCCAAATAAAAGATACTTCATCTCCTCTGATTATTTTCTTTGTTATTTGCACATTGAAGATTATTCATAACAAATAAATGATAATACAAATTATATCAGTACTGTATGTTTCAGTTAAGACTCAAATATTACAATAAAACAGTTTAAATTCTGAGCAGAATGAGTCACGTCTGAATTATATATTTGCAAGTCTTTTCATTATTTAAAGTTATTTTTAATGACTTTTGCTGATGATTCAATGAGAAAATGTATTTAAAATTGTGTTAATGGATTTAATTTATGCAGAATTTATGATTCATTTATGCATTTTTAAATTCAGTACAATACTTCAGAAATAAATGGTATTAAATGGTCCCTTTTGACTATTTACTGTTATTTGCAACTTCAATATCTATATATCTATATATCTCTATATCTATATATATCTATATTTATCTCTCTCTCTCTCATATATATATATATATATATATATATATATATATATATACACATATACATACACACATATATACACACACACACATACACATATATATACACATACATATATATATAAAACTTTTTTCTCTCTCCATAGGTGGAAGGTAAGGGTGAAGCTATAGCCTAAGTAACCTAATGTTAGTGTAATCTGTTAATAACGTACATCATAAACCTGTCTTTTTAGGCAAGTAATATATAATGGGTTTCACATCATGAAATGTCTTTAATATGACGGAAACTGTATTTAACGTGATCACAATCTATTAAAAACATTGTAAGTTAGGCCTATTCATTGTAATGATTTCATTTCCACGGTTATGCATACGGAGGCAGGGATGCATAAACCAAATCGCACCCTGTATATCTCTATCTATATATCGATCGATAGATATTTGAATGATATTTGAATGCAAAGATTATAGGCAGTAAAAAAAAAGGCTGTAAATGAATAAAACAAACGGCACCTGGTCAGCTCCTCTAGCAGCTGCGTGTGATCGGGAGGGAAGAACTTCACCACGAAGCGCAAGATGGTGTTCTTGGGTCCTGCAGACACACAAACATGATGCATGATGATATGCTGTCAGATCATATCGTCTGGTGTTCATGTTCACCAGATCAGCTCATGAGAGATACTAGGATACGTACGTCTGATTTGCTTTAGAAGCGGCTTCAGCAGATCCAGCCAGACCTGAGAGGAGAGTCAAACCAAACAACACACACACACACACGTCAGATGGTGTTTCGCTGCAGCACATATGAGAACACACACAGCTTTATTACAGTTACATTTAACATTTGTCTGAGCTTGTTGCAATGCATTGCGGGATTGCCTTTTTCCATGATATATAAAGGCCTTAGATTTTCGTCAAGCAAGGAATATATTATATGACAGCATAATTTTGCTGCCAAATGTTTGGAACATCCTGTGTTTACAGGTTAATAACTTAATATTTTAACGTGTTTGCATAAATTATTTTACTAACAGTATGCCAAGAATTCCTGTAACACACGTCACTTCACTTAACCATGAATGGTTATGTAAAAAGCTAAATAGTTTAAACAAACAACTGATGTTATTATTATTATTATTATTATTATTATTATTATTATTATTATTATTATTATTATTATTATTATTATTAATTATATAATAATATAGCCTAAAATACCACATCAAGCTTTTACTGTAATATATCACTTAAAAACAGTAATGTAAAATCATGCATTAAAAACAACAACAACATGCATTAAATAAATTTCTGCAAACAATGTTGTTATTATTATTATATTATTATTATTAAAATAACAACAATAATAATTATTATTATAATAATAATTTAGCCTAATACACTATGTCAAGCATTTCTGTGACACATCAGTTATGTAAAAAGTAAAAAATATAAACAAATAAAAAAATAAATAAAAATAAAAAGTAAATAATAAAAATAAAATAATAAATTATTATTTTTTAAAATACTATAAAAAATAAAACAATATATAATAAAAAAATTAAAAATAAAATAGAATAAAAAATAAAAGTACAGTACAGTAAAGTAAAATAAAAAAAAATTAAAACATTTTTTTAAAAATTAAAATTAAAAATCAAGTGCTGCTGAAGTCAACACGTCAGGATTGGTCTATCAGTTAAAAAAAAAACAAAAAAAAAACATCTGTTTGATCTCTAGTGTAGCATGTTTATCATGCCTTGAATGCTGTCTAGGTAGGCAGCTCACTAGGGTTTGGTACGGAGCCACTGTGTCTTACATTTCTAATGGAAACAAAGAACGTTAGCACCTGAATACGGTTAATAAAGTTAGCTTATGTTTCACATATTGACATCAGAATTATAAATGAAGTGTTGCTCACGGTCATTTTACGCTGGTCCTGAAACTCCAAACCGAAGTAATCTCCCTCGATGAGGTTCAGGTGAGCACAAATCAGGTCAAACAGCACCTTCCCTGGAGCCCGTTGCTGTCCAAACAGAGAAGAAAATCACTCTTTAGACATGAAACGCATACAGCACAGCAGTTCATCTGACCGTAAAGACACCTGTGGAAGCATTTATTTTAATGCTGAGGAATCATGTTCAAAGAAAGTCCAAATGAATATCTTGTTTCACTCATAAAACAGGCTGCAAACGTCACCGCATTCTCACTTCAGCATCAAGCATCTCAGTCTCTACTGACGCTGCGGCAGGATCAAAGACTTCAGTGAAATGTTTAATTACAGTAAACGTGTCAGCAAACACTGAAGACAGCAGCAGCCAGAGAGTTTGTCAAACAAATCCTCCGGGAAACAAACACACTCCTGATTGGCCATCGATTTCACAACTGTTTAAACGAGACGCTTGCCACCGTGACCCATGAGCTCACTGTTAGAACCAGGCCACATAACACACACACACACACACACACACACACACACACACACACGGCCACGTGCAGAACAGCTGACTTCACAGTCACCACACACACACACACACACACACACACACACACAACGCAACAGCCAAAACCAATAATAAAGAAACAAGCATGGCATTTCTACTGGAATTTATGCTTTCATTTGCAACCATTTGCAAAAATATTCTAATGGAAATTTTCATATAGGATTCACGAGAGGGAAATGAAGGATCCATAAAGTACTGATACAGATGAAAATTAATGCTTTTCAACAGTGAAAATTAGTTTATAAAGCATCTTGAAAACAATAATGTCACATGCACCTCATGGAAAGACCATAAACTCGATAATAAGGTAAGAAAAAAATAATAACTTTAAAGAGGAGAATTTTGAACATATTTACTATATTCTTAACCTGTTGCATTCATTATTAATGCATGTTTGAATAAATCTGTCATGAAAACAAGTTTATTACAGCCACCGTTTAAATGTTCATATTTCAAAAGTGAATTGGAGCAGAAACAATTATAAAATTGAAAAGATGATCATTCATATTTTGAAAATATGTATGTATATGTATTTATTTTTAAAAATCATACATCTATTTTAAAAATGGTACAAAATGAAAAAAAAAATTATTTTTTTTTACATAAAGGAAATAAAACTAAAATAAAACTACTATTTTATAAATATATAAATAATAGTTAAAAAATATATATTTACATATTATATTTAATAATATATCATATTTTATATATTATAAATATATTTAATATAATTATAATATACTACTACTACTACTACTACTACTACTACTACTAATAATAATAATAATAACAACAACAACAATAATAATGATGATTATTATTATTATCATCATCATTATTAATGACTATAATTATAAAAATAATAATAATAATTTAACCTAAAACACTACATCATACATTTAAATTGATTATTTTAAAGCTATTTTAAAATGCATGTTATTATTATTATTATTATTATTATTATTAATAATAATAATAATAACAACAACATTATTATTATTATTATAAAAAAATAAATAATTTAACCTAAAACACTACATCATGCATTTAAATTTGTTATTTTCAAGCTATTTTAAAATGTATGCTATTATTAATAATAATAATAATAATAATAATAATAATAATAATAATAATAATAATAATAACAATATTGTTATTATTTAAATAATATAATATTAAATATATTTATAATATATAAATAAAAATAGCTTTCAGTGTATGACTATAATAAAAATACAAAAATAAAACTACAGGGACCCATGACTACATTTGGAGGGACCCGTGAATGATTTCAGATGTGCAGGAACGCTGTAGGTCTGATTCTTCAGCAGTGAGCACGAAGCAGGAAGAGGTTAAACCTGAGCAAACACACCGCAGCTCTTTAATACTTCTCTGGATTTCTTCACCTCACGCTCCTGCCAACCAAAACGCCCCGCGTCCGCCAGCTCACGTCCAGTGAAACGAGCCGAGGTTAACGCTCCAGTTGAGTTCGGGAGGCGGGCGTTTGTTTAATATATGCAGAAGCTCCATTAGGGCTGATAAATGAGTGTGTGTGTTTACAGTAACGGCAGGACAACCCCTCCCCGAGTCTCTCAGGACCACATGAAAGACTGTTTAGACGTCAGATTTACTGCATGTTACACTGCAGTTTGCATGTGTGATAAGAGATGATCACAGAGCTCAAAAATAGAGCAGATCGTATCTGTGAGAAACCACTACAAACATCAATTAAAGAATCAAACGGTGGAAGCCAATTGGTATTGCTCATAATCACCATTTCATTCTGAATGTTAAGCACTGTTTATACTTTTTATACTGTTTATATATAATTATACCAATATTACATATTTAGATATTTTAAGGGCTCAAAACTACATTTCCCATCATTCCCGGTGGCAGCCTTTGAATTGAAGTCATGAAAAAATACATTACTCACAAAATTAATAATAATGAAATTAATCATGAAAACTGGACAATTAAACAAAAAAATTATTATAATAAAAAAAAAAATCAAAATACACAAGTAAGCTACTTCACAATATTAATAAATATAAATGCATAACAAAACTGACTGTACATAAATAAAATAAATTGAAGTTCAAAAACTGACATAAGTTAAAATTAAATAGAAAGATTTGCATAAAGTATTACAATGACAAAAACCACTGAAACAAACTAAAATAAAGTTGTTAAATTAATTACGAAAACTAAATGCATGAAATGAAAAATTACGAAAATACAACAAAAATAGAATCTACAAAATATGAATATGTACAGTATATATGAATATAAATATTTAATAAAATATATAATGAAAATAGGTTTAGGTTCAAATTCAAGCTAAAAAATAATAATAAATATGACAAAAGAACAAAAATCATTCATAAAAAAATTACATTAACATTTATATTTAATAAAATTAATAATGAAAACCGAAATGAAAAGTGAAATAAAATAAAAAATATATAAATATACTGGATAAGTAGAAGGTACTACAAAATATGAATAAATATATGAATATAAACATATAATAAAAATCAGATTTTGCACTGATAGTCAAAGTTTGGTCACGTGAGATTACACTGGGGCTAAAAAAACAGCAGGAAGTACAAAAAAATCCCAATGGATCCATTTTATACACTGTAATCAAACTCACGAGTACCGTTTTCCCAACAGGACATGAAGGCGCCATTAAAACAGTGCTGCAAAGCTGAATCTGCTTCACGACAAAAACCACATAAAAGGCTAAATAGCAGTTTAAAAGGCACATAAAATAAAAACAGAAATTGCAATTCATGCAAGAGAGGTTCACTGAGGATATATTCCCTCAGCATCTTGTTTTACTCTTCCTGCAGCAGCTGAGCTCCACAAACCCACCGGCGACCAGCTGTTTACCGCGGTACAAACACACAGCCCCGGAGCTGCCAAACCCAGCACCCTCCACCTGCACGAGCTCAGGGGCCGAGACGGGTCACACAGGGGCCGATGGGAATCTGACCTCCAGTGTAAACAGCTGATGTCATGTGAGATCTCAGACCGGCGCGATGTGTTTGCTTTGAAACACGAGCTCAGATAAGGATGAAGAGCAGAGCAGAAATACATCGGCCTTCAACACAAACGCCATTGTGATAAACACAGAGAGCCAGTATGAAACCAAACTACTTTCTTAAAGTGACAGTTCACCCAAAAAACTAAAATTCTGTCACTGACTCATCCTCAAGTTGATCTAACCCTATATGATTTCAAAGATATTTTGATTTTTGATGTTGCTAACCAAAGACTTGCCGGTAGCCATTGACTTCCATAGTATTTTTTTCCATACTATGGAAGTCAATGGCTACCGGCAACTGTTTGGTTACCAACATTATTCAAAAATCTCTTGGGTGAACTACTGATACAAATGAAAATTTTTGAATTTTTGGGTGAACTACCCCTTTAACACACATTTCTGGTTGAATTGTGAATGATTACAATATTCTAATTAAAAAAAATTAAAATTAAAAAAAGCGATTTTCATAATTTTTCTTTCTCTAAAATGACTTTTCCATTCCGAAATATTGAATAATTTTAATAAATAACACTTTGAGCATCATTTTAGCAAACCCATTTTTAGGCCTGAAATGTAATGATTCATGTATGATGGCTGATAATCATTAAATGTCAGATTTTTAAAGGTCTATCATATTTTGTCTAAATACATTTCAAATAAAACACAAATTTAGACATCACAAAATTTTAGTCCAATGTTCAGTATGAAAAATGGACAGGCAAGATTTCCTATCGCTCGAAAGATGGGATTCATACTTTTATTTAGCAAGGATGCATTAAAATGATCAAAAGTGACAGTAAAGACATTTATAACTTTACAAAACATTTCAAATCAACGCTGTTCTGTGAATCCTGAAAAATAAAATGCATCACAGTTTCCACAAAAATATCGTGCAGCACAACTGTTTTCAACATTGATAATAATCAGAAATGTTTCTTAAGCAACAAATCAGCATATTAGCATGATTTCTGAAGGTTCATGTGACACTGAAGACTGGAGTAATGATGCTGGAAATACAGCTGCGCATCACAGAAATAAATTACATTTTACAATATATTCAGATAGAAAGCAGCTATTTTAAATAGCAATAATATTTCACATACTGTATTTTTGATCAAATAAATGCAGCCTTAGTGAGAAGAAGAGAGTTTTTTAATAACACTAAAAAAAGTTAGCTTGAGTCGCTAGAAATAAATAAGTAAATAAATTGGCCAGTGACCAAAACGGCACTGTTTTACTATGCATCCCAACACAAGCTGTGAACCCGACTTCACACTGACTTCAAACACAAACACCTTTGTGCCAAAAGCTGAAGAAACACTCAGTGATTTAACCTAAAGAAAAGCAGTGAATGCTGACGCTGTAGGTGATAAATCCTGATTTAGCCTCAGACAGCTGTACAGTCAGGATGCGTCCTAATTCCTCTCTATTGTAAGATAGCCGTGAATAAATCCAGACATGCCTGCGAGGTGACACATTTGCCTGCGGTTAGCACAAGTATGCTTCAAGACGGTGAAGTTAACAGCTAAATTACATTAAAGATCTAAAGCAGAATGAAAACCTTTGTGTGAATCAATAACACCAAGTATGAGTAAAACTAGAAGAGAGTCTCATCTCAGTAAAGAGCACTAAAGAAGCGCAGGACTGGCTCCGGTCCAGAGTTTATCAGCGGAGGCGGAGGACAAAGAGCAAAACAGAGGCATTACGGGAAAGCAGAATAATCGGTATCATCCGAGACTCGGAGGGCCGCAGCGATGGATGCGGTACAGTAGCTGTGCCCCTCCCTTTCTGGGCTCCACGTGTTGCTTTCATTGGATCCAGATGTTTGCATCCCACAGTCCAGCCTCGCTGTTCTTCTGCTGCAATGCAATTAAACCTCAAACCGTTATCAGACTAAACGAGACGGAAATTCCTCCTCCGTTTCAACGGCTGCTCGTTACTGCTGACCTTCATCCCAACACATCTGGCTCGAGCAAACACTATTTATAGCACAACACAACTGGATGCTTTTAGCTGCTCTATTGTTTGAAAGATGCATTTTTTACAAAACGTTTGCATGAATCAGAACAACTTCGATTCAAATCCGACCTCCTTTTCATTCTCTACTTAAAATCAATCCATACTTACTACACAATGCACAGGACATTTTGTAGTGTTTTAGTCCACAATTTCATTCCCTTTATAGTGCCCATACAGTTACAATGGACTCTGACTTACGGTGTACAATAAAACAAACACGGTAAACACTATTACACACAATGCAACGCAAAGAGTCCCAAAACAGAGCCAGTGTGCATCCCAGTCATTATTTTCAGATACAACCCACTGCTATTATTTCAGTATGATTTATATACTATTATACATTTTTTAATAATTCGATTTTTATGTTTATACTCTTTTCACTTTAATTTGAGTTAAGTTTCAGTAATTGTGTTGCGTTTTTGTAATTTTTATTAGTGTATGTTTTTTGTGTTTATGTAGTTTTTATTCATTTGTAATCATTAGATTTTATTTTAGATTTTCTGGTTTCATTTTAATTGTAGTAAAAGTTAGCAATTTTTCTGTCAATTTTTTTTTAGTTTGTTTTTAAATATCTACAGTTTAATTACAGTTATTAATTTTTACTTATTTCTATTAACTAAAAAATGATAAATGTTTTGTTAATGTTTTAAATTAGGTTTTATTTTAAATATTTTTTGTTTTCACTTTAATTTTAATTGTTTTGCCATTTTTAAATTTTTTTTAATTAATAATATATATATTTATTTATTTATTTATTTATTTAATTTTTTAAAATTCATTTTAAAACAGTACTTTATTTAGTTTTAGTTATTCTAGTATTTCAAGTGAAATAATTTCATAGGTTATCTATTTTAAAGTTTTTTTATATATTTTATTTCAGTTAACATTTATTTCAGGTAAAATACCTTTTTATGCTTTTAGTTAATTATAATAACCCTAATACAGTCTAGGTATCAAAACAGCAAAAAGGCCAAAAACTAAGACTAAATGTGTGAAAGAAAAAAGCACATTGGAAACTCGCAAAAAATGTAAACTATATCTTCCTCCAGAAACAAAATAAGACTCCAAATGAACATAAAATGTAATCCAGCCATTAATCTTGGCAGCACAGAATTCCAGTCAGCGGGAGTCAGACACGCTCTCATTGAAATTCCACTCAGCTTGAGCAGGAAAGATCCGACTACAGCAACAGCCTGACAACAGATCCAGATTCATGACGATAACTTACAGAGAGAGCATGAAGATCCACACAGAAATATTCCCAGACAGAACAACTGACCACATTTAATTCATGCTTATGACTTTAAAGATAAAGGAGCTTCGTAGATCACTGAATTTGAAGTCCATCACACTGATGTTCAGAGGTCAACAAATACAAAGGTCAAGAGAAACAAATGCATGCCTAAAATAAATCAATCTTATTCACTACAAAATTAAACTCTTTTGGCTTGATATGCATAAAATGCTTAAAGATCAAGATGGTTAAACATGATGTGCAACTTAAAATCCATATATGCAATTTTTTTTGTTTTTACCTACCCACCTGTAACCAACCACTCACTCACCCACCCATCTACCTACCAACCAACCCAAACTATCTGCCCACTTTACCCAATTTCAACCTCAAATTAACAATTAAACACTAAAATAAATCATTTCAAATTATGGTAAAACAAAACTATTTTAAATATTAATTCAACATTATAAATATTAATTGAACCCATAATGCAGTTAAAACAGGACTGCTAAGAAAACACAGACAAAAAAAAAGACAAAAAAAAAAGACTCAGTTTGCAACCTGGTTAGGAGTCATTTCAAGTCTTTCACATTTTTGTGAATCATCAAAGGTGAAAATGTTGTGTACTATTTCAGATCGTATATGAATGCACAATAAAATTATGTAATATCAATTGGATGAAATTTAAACCCATCTGTCAGTTTTTATTACTCCGCAAAAAAATGGCATTTGCAAGTATAATTGCACTAACATATTCAACTGAATTAAACTCTTGATGATAAAGACTTGAAAACTATCTAACTAAGAATGCGCTGCTCTGCAGGTAAAATAAAGCGTTTTGCATTGGACATTCATGAGCTGCTGACATCACGACAGAGCTGCATTCATCAGCTTTCAGAGATCACCCAAATATCTGGCAGCTCTTGAAGAGCAGCGTCACACAAACACCGGCCCTCACTGAAGGATCTGGTTAGCAGGCTCTGGGTGTCTGGCAGCATACGGCAGCAGCACAACAATCCTCCATTCATCCGCCGCTGTGAAAGAGCTCCTCTCCCGCGGCGCTCTTTTCTTTCACCAGCGCTCGCATCTAACGGGACGCACAAGATCTGACAACCGCTGATCGATCACAAAGAGAAAAACACTCAATCTTGTGATCGGTGCTGCCAAAACTTTACTGAAAGAGAGAGCTTGTATCCGAACTGAAAAACAGGCCTAGAATTTAACACACGAGAACATCACCACACATCAAAATAAAGGTTCATTTACACAACAACACTGTACTAAAAACAGAGGACAACGTCAAAACAATTCACCCGGATCCGTGAAAACGACTAAAAACGCTGTATTATCATGCCAGGCCAGTAGTTGGCGACGTCACTGTTTTTGTAGTTTACACAGAGGCGATAATGGTAGCATTTCTGAAATGTTTACTTTGAAACCCGATTACAAAAGTTAGCATTTTTAGGCCCCCAAAACGTTGTTGCCGTGTAAACAAATGGCCAAAATGCATAAAAGGTTTGCAGCTTTTAGTTGAAAATAGTTTTTTATGGACCCTAAATGCAATAATGCTGTTTTTTTTTTGTTTTGTTTTTGAGTGTTTGGCAACAATATGCTATGATGTTCTGAGAGGTTGCTATGTGGTTGCTAGGGCATTCTGGATTGTTGCCAAGGTATCTAGAGCAGTTGTTACACTGCTATGTGGTTGCTAGGGTGTTCTCATTTGCCAGGTGTTGCTATGCAGTTGCTAAGGTGTTCTGGTGGTTGCTGAAGCGTTGCTATGTGGCTGCTGATGTTTTCGGAACGGTTGTTAGTCTGTTGCTAAATAGCTGTTAGGTTGCCAGGGTGTTGCTATGCAACTGCTAAATCGGAGTGGTTGTTAGTCAATTGCTAGTGGTTGCTATGTGTTTCAGTGGTTGCTAAGGTATTTTGGGTTGCCAGGGTGTTGCTATGCAACTGTCAATGCAGTCTGAGTGGTTGTTAGTCCATTGCCAGTGTGGTTGCTAAGGTGTTTTTGGTTGCCAGGGTGTTGTTATGCAACTGTTATTGTAGTCTTGAGTGATTGTTAGCCTATTGCCAGTAGTTCCTATGTGTTTTAGTGGTTGCTAGGGTGTTGTTTAGTTTCCAGGGTGTTGCTAAATGGATACAAAGGAGATTCTATGCAGCCGTGTGGAATCACCCAGAAAATGCACATCAAACTATTTGTGTGGAAACTACATTAATATTATCGTACACGACTGAACAAATGACCAGACAAACACCATTACTGAAATCCAACATAAACATCTGAGCTCTTGGGGTAAATGAGGCAGAATGATGGAGCAGAAACAAACTACAGCCGAGAGAATCTAATGATGCTAAAGCACCAGTGATGAAGCCAAACTAAAAAACTAAAAATATCAAGATATATTTTCTCCACAAACAGCCGTATCGAGGTAATGAGGAAAGCCCTAATAGGACCTGACAAAGCCTTCAGTCTATGACGGACGTGGATGAGCAGCATATGATTAGATTTGAAGCCCAGGCGTTATTAAAAGCCACGGTCCTATCATTAAAATGCAGAGCACATCAGCGAGTCTCGGAGGTTATGTTAATCATGTCAGGCACAAATGAAAACTAATGAAAACACAGCAAGTCACGCTCTCAACTAAAGTGGAGATAGTGGATTTGACACGGAAAAGCCCGTGGGTAATCGCACATTATGGACTCATCATTACCAAAGAAGGACGTATGAGGAACCAGCGAAGGAGCGCAGCTTCTGAATCTCAAAATATGATGTCTTACGATGGCAATTTTAGTCATATTTCAGTGCTATTTTAGTCCAGGTGAAGGGTTCATCATTGCATTATAATGATTAAATATGACCTTCAGTGTGGGTAACAAAAATATATATGCGGTGCAAATATTTTTTTTTTCTGCTTAACTGTTTGATTGATTTTTTTTAAAATATTGTAAGCATATTGTGAATTATGTTTATCTGTTCAGCAACTTAGATTTAGATTCGGTCTTATTGTTGTCAACTTTTTACATCCGTTTACACCAAGTTGTGTGTAGAATGAATGTAGAATAGAAAAGTAAGGTCCAGTGTAGTTATTGTTTACTAAAACTAAAACTATTTAAAAATAAATTTTCAATAATTGGAATAAAGCTGAAATTAAATTTAAATAAATACATACATAAATAAACTTAAAATTAGAGATGTTGCCTAGGCAAACAACTGAAATAGGTTTACGAACTAAAAAATAGAAATAAAATTAAAATAATAATAATAATAACAACAACAACCTGAAAAAAAAAAATTTATATATATATATATATATATATATATATATATATATATATATATATATATATATGTAAAGTTTTCCTTCTAACATTTTGATACATATATAAAAGAGCCACACTGCATCACTTTCATTCGAGTGAGAAATGTTTTCAGGGGCCGGTTGCATAAAAGGTTTAGACTAGTCTTAAAAGTCAGTCATCTAATTTTTTTCTTTAAGACTGGTAATTTAAAAAAAAATTCAATTATATAAAACCTATAAAAAGATTAGTCTATATTGAATCAAAAATACCAGACTGATTACGTCTTGGTTAACTGCTAAATGGTCAAACTAGCTCTTAAGACACTGTCTTAACATAGAGGCTAAGTTTATGCAACTTGCCCCAGATATAATTACCTTCAGCTTTACTAAATTACATCAGTATGCAGTATTACTATAAACCACTGCACTAATACACCAACAACGATTACAAGCCTAGAAAAGCTTGCATAGTTCAACACAATATAGAACTACAACCAACAAACACAAGCTCTTCATAAGCAGACGCGTCCACAGTAATGCTTGCTCATACTGACGCAGCTGCAGAAACACACATCTGTTCTTTAGGGGGTTACAGGTCATTACCGAGTCCATTCCTTAACAAACCAGAAGGTTTAATGAAAAGAAACCAAACAAAGGTCAGTTGTAGTTTGCTGATGATGTTTGAGATCACTTACTGACCACAAATCATGACAGCAAACCAGTCGTCTGCTCCAAGCCGTTCCCTTCAGAGAAACCTGACCTCTCCACTGGGATTAAGTTAACCGTCTTAACCTACAGCTCCACAAATCCAGTTACCATCCCATCCCAACATCCACACGCAGATGGACAATAATTTGGGTGAAAAAGTAAGATTGAAAGCCTGTGAAAGCCTGTCAGTGCAGAAGAAGAGGACAAACGGGAACCGTTCAGGAATTCAGCAGCAGATTCCAGGAGTAATTGGATATTCAACAGCGGACGGCATCCGAGGAAAAGGAAATTAAAGCTCATTTTATGGTCATATATCCCAGTAACTGATCCAATAAATTCAGAGAGGCACTATTCAAATGAGGAGATATTAATATAATATTTCAGCTGCAGTCACTGGTCAAATATGCTGAATGAGTGAATCCAGTGAACATGTTCAGGTCGTATTTCACACCGTAATCCTAAAAAAAAAATCCTATTATACTTAGCATAAAGGAAATGAAGAAAATTTTAGGACCATTGTGATATTCTTTAATATAATCTCATATGAATTCATTCTCATTACCTATATATTGTCATAGCTTTATTTGCTTTAATGCTGGTTGTACAATTTAATTTTTTTTTAATAAATATTACTTTGTTATAAAATATACATATAACAACTAATATTTAACAAATTATTTTATATATATATATATATATATATATATATATATATATATATATATATATATATATATATATATATATATATATATATATATATATATATATATATATATATATATAAACAAGCTGCTATCTAATAATGATTTGCAACACTGATTATATACAACAATGTACAGGACATTTTATATTTTTATAAAACATCCTACATTGCAAACAAACCTTATAAAATAAAAATATTTATTTTCTTTATGCAAAATAATTTTTTTCTATTCTCTGCTTTTTCAATCTAGTGATATGTAGTCAAAATAATATATTTTCTGATTTATTTATTTACGATTTATTTATTTAAGAATCTCTGCCTGAAAGATTTTTGCAGAACAAATTTTTGGATGAAATAAATTCTTAAAATAAATGAGTATACATGCACAACAATACAGAGAAAAAAAATCTTTGAAGAAAAAGATTACAAGAAAAATCACAAGAAATGGGCTTTAAATAATATAGCTTTCACCCGCTGCAAGAACGCTGGTTAAAATGTTCACATGGAAAGAGAAAACGGTGATAAGGAGCACATATCAAGACTTTTTGACAGTTTTTATGACTTTCAACGATAAAATAAAACCAGTGAAATAATTTCAATAACCTTACACATTATTGGCTTTGTTGTTGATATTGTGTGATTTCCTGACTCTAATCTGAGGGATGGTGAAAGGACAGGATCTCTGCACCTGCTGCACTCGAGGTCATTCCACCTCTAAACACTGCAGATTAACAATGACCACAACGCCTCTTTCTAGCCTCCTCAATCCCTGTGTGTAAATCAAACACAACCTCACATCCGACCTACTGCTTAATCTGCTTAGAGCCGAGAGTGTCTGCGACTACAGCCTCCTTCACAATCCTCATTTCTTATTACAGTGCATTTATTTTTATTTTGTGAAAGGTAGAAAAAATTAATTAAAAAAATAACAAATAAAAATAATGAATTGGATTTTAAAATAATTTAAACGTTTAAAAAAAAAGTTTGTTTAATTACTTAAAAATGTTACAAACTTAGATGTAATACAATTTAGTTGGAAATAAAGCACATTTACTTTCTGGCCACAGCCCTCAGTCAAGTTAGATTTTTTTTTTTTTTTTTTTTTTTTACAATTTATAATTAATATTATATTAATAATAAATAAATAAATAAATACAATTGCAGAATTATAATTTTCAGTCAAATAATTTTCATGTCTCATCTGCTAGCTAAAAAGGCAATATTTTTTGCTAATAATGTCAATAAAACGTGAAGCCTGATTATCAGAGCAGCACAGTAATCCTGTAATTATCTGGAGGACTGTATAAAGGGTCTTAGAGCTCAACATACAATAATTACAGCCATCGACTGACATGCATCAGCAAAACACAGCTAAAACCTGCCTGCTGCAAGACCACATCAAGAGAGAATCCTTTGCATTGTTGTCATTCCCAGATATCTGAGTCCTAAGAACACAGGATGATTCAGGATCTCGGTCGGGAGCAGCCGTTGACTTTGTGTTGGTCACGTGATTCATTGCCTGCCGGAGCGAAGCTCTGAATCTGTGCCAAACTATACACGCAAAAAACACAAACATCAAATCCTGATTCGACCTTGATATATTCATGATTATTTCAGTGCATTTGGATGGAAATGCTTTGGGTAAGTCAAGAGAAGACGTCCAGATCAACCTGAAAGAAATGATAGGTTCAGAGCTGAAGATGCTGTTAAATGTGAATCACAGCACTGACAAAACAAAAGGCTGTCAGACACATGAGGAACTCCACCTACTGAAGGCCAGATATGATATCAGCGGTCAGAGATAACGGCTTCCTACTCCAACAACTGCAGGAAACACCGTCAGACACACAGTCTCACACTGGCTTTTTCTCAACAGGGATCCACTCAAATCTTCAATAAAAACTCATGAATCAAACCAACCAACTCATATTCACAATATATAAACTTTAAACTAACTATATAAATACATATACATAAAAAAATTATATTATATATATATATATATATATATATATATATATATACACACACACATATACACATATATATACACACATACATATACACATATATACACACATATACATACATATATATATATATATATATATATATAGACATACACACACAATTTACTTACTTTTATACTGATTATGTATGAAATCATGCAATAAAATCCAACAAAAAGCATACAAATTATATTTAGTGTTATTTATATGAAATATATATATAATTAATATTCTGAAGTATATTTTATTTTTTAATATTTATTTTAATTTAATTTTTATTCATTTAATTTGCAGTCTTTTTTGTACTTGGTCATTTTTATTAATTGTTTTTAATATTTTCAGTTTTACTTTTAGTTAATTATTATTTTAAATAATCTTAAAATATGTAATGTAAGAATTTAAAAAATAATTTTATATAATAATAAATTATTATTATTATTATTATTTTAAATTGCTATTATAAATCCCTATGGAGAAAATGAATGGGAATAATACTTCCAGAAGCAATGGTGCTGAAAAAGTGAGCACTGATACTCTGTTGAGTGGTATAGAAATGTAAACACACACCCCCTCCACAAACGTCTTCTGATAAAGGCCAGCCTTGAGGTGAAGTTCTGTCTCGAGATTCTCTTACATAAGGAATGCAGTGGGGTTCAGATGCCAGGCGAGCGATCTGTTGAGCGTCAGCGTGTGAAGGGTCTGTCACTCATTACCGGCCGGCCAAACACTTCCCAAAGCAAACACTGGAGCGTGAAAGACACAAACGCTCCATTCACTAACAAGAGCCAAACGTCTCACACCTCAGGAGGAGCCATCAGTTATTAAAGCAAAATACTGAAAGTAAAGGAAGTTTTAAAATTGAATGTGGATATGCTCAAGCGGGTACAAATGGCATACTTCTATTGTTATTTTTGCAGTATGCATACTGTAAACTGCACATTTAATTTTACATTTACTCCTTTATTTATTTTCCTATCATTTATTTATTTTATTGTTTTTTTTAATTTTATTTTTTATATAGGTTTGGTCCTCTACATACTCTATGTAATTAATACTACTACTACTACTACTTTTTTTTTTTTTGCACACACAAAATAAACAATAAATAAGATAAATGATTTTAAATTATATTGAATTTTATAAATGCAATTAAATAAACTAAACAAATAATTTAATATTCTATTTTTTTTTACATTATACATTTGTGTGCATATATTAGTAGACATCGTGCAGTGATTCAATCTGTGTACTATACTGTTGTCAAATGACCTCACTATTTCGTATTTATAATTCAGCATATTTATTCCAGTTATCTGTAAACGTAGTGTAAAAATGTCTTGACCCTGATAATGAGATGTTAAAATATGCCATTATCACTTCTGCTTCATTTGGCACACAGGAAATGCAAGGTCAAGTTGCATTATGGGACACATTATTCCACACAGAGCGTTCTTGTTGTGTGCATTTCAGCAAATGTACTCGATCATATGGATATTTTAACACATACAGAAATGTGCATATGGCACATATGGCATTATTTTGAACACATGCAACCAGAAAACACTGGAGTACTGTACTGTGTCCCAGAATGCAATGCACTCAACATTATCATTATGAACCAGACGTAATATCAGCTGCAAGGGTCAAAAATGGAGACATTTTTGCGCTCGCCAAATGTATGCAATCAAAACATTTTATATACTGCATACAGTATTCTTTATAAAACAGCATGCAATATATACAGAGTATATACAAATGCACTTTAAAAAGTCCCTGAATGATCTGCAGTAGTGTGAAGTGCTCTGGGTTAAAGCGCAGGAAATAGCAGGATTACATAAGATAAATGACTGATTGTGTGAAGCTGTGAAGCCAGTCAAACAGAAGAATCTCATTTGGCTTCTTTCTCCAGCGCTCCGGCCAAATCCTCTGTGTTTTCTCAATGAATCGGCCTGTGATGGGAGCTTGTGTTTGGGTTCCTGTCCTCTAAATGGGCCGAGAGCCGCAGGACTCACTGATTATGTAAAAGCATCATTAACGGCTCCTGTGCTCCTTAAAGACGGACCTCAACCTCAACTCTCAACCTCATAAATCAGCTCCTCTTTATAGGAATAAATGTCAACAAGGTAAAGTAACGATCCTAATGAGGCACAGACAGATAGCCAGGAGTAACACGTGAAGGAGGCGCTGATGAAGTGAACCGAGTCTACAGGAGCTCCAGAAGACGAAACGTCCTCTATTATAGATTCATCAATGACCTCAGACAGACATTCATAATTCATGGAGATTCATGAATCTGGAGGATATTAATGCAGTGACTATGTTCAAGGAAACTGTGTCACACACACATATACATATATATATATATATATAAAATAATGAAATGTGTATATATATATATACACATACATATACACAAATGAAAAAAAGTATAATAATAATAATTATATATATATATATATATATATATATATATATATATATATATATATATATATATATATATATATATATATATATACACACATATACACACACACACACATGCACACACTCACATACACAAAATTAAGCATCAAAACTTTCAATATATTTAGCAATCTATTTATAGCTTTTATTTTTATGTTTTCAGTTTTTTTCTTAATTTTTCCGTCATTTTTATCTTTTATCATATATTTTAAGCTTTTTACAAAATAATATTAAAATAAAACTAATAATATACAAATAAATAAATACAAATGAAAAATAAAATAAAATATTGGTTTGTGTTTTGCAAATATCATTTCATGCTGACTAACTGAGCTTTATTTTTTTTATTTTATTTTATTTTGCATATATCTAAAAAAATAGATATAATTATTTTAACAAAATTAAATTAGATTAATATAAATATAAATAATATTCATATAATAACATTGTATTATTTTTTTAAACATTAATATTAGTTACATTATTTATAATATTAATATATTTACTAAATTAATAAATTATTTTAAGAGAGCATAAAATAAAATAAAATAAAATAAAGTGGCTAATCCGTTACAGGTAGCACAGGCTCATTCCTGGGTTAAGTGTCAAATCATGCTGTGAAGATGGCCGTATGGCAGCGCACTGATTCCCCTCGCCGTCTGACATACGGCAGTGATTTCTGCTCATTAGTGTCCGTCTGAGAGGACGAGAGCCCTCCGGGAGACCAGCGCTCGCTAAACCGTCTCGCAGACATGTGCCCTACACGTGAATATTAATAACACAGGTAAACTCTCACAGCAGAAATCTGAGCTTCCTCCAACAGCAGCAGCTGAGGAAGCGTCGCTCGCTCAACACCACAGGAACATCTCTTCAGTCTCCATAGAAGAAGTCAGGACAGAAACACAAACACAAACATCACAGCCTCTGTTTTAATGACCTGAAATTAGTATGCAACATGTTTTTACAGTTCATTCATATAAACCTTTACTTGTTCAAAACATGCTTTGTTTTCCTTATTATGGACATAATCCAGTTTTACCTCGTAATGGATCACAGTATGGAAGTACAATGAGTTGCAAATGGCATTTCATGTTGATTTAGAACAATAATTATTAGTTAGTATATTTATTTAATATGTATTAAATATTAATATATTTTAATAAAAATAAAAAGTAACTGTTGATATTAATTAATATTAATACATAAAATACTTTGATTTAAATAATAGTGTGATTATTATTTATAATATAGTAACTATATTAATATAGCATTTGAATAAAAATGAAATAAAAACAAAAAATAACATAACTTATATTAACTAAACTATATTAATTAAATAAATAAATAATAATACTATGATATGAGAAATAAATTACACAAATTAATAATAAAATTAATATGTAATAAAACATTATTATTATTATTATAATATTGTTTTTAATCCTCCAGCAGAAATATAGGCCCACAACATCAAAAATACAGCAGTATATTTCATTGTACACATGGGGTACTTTTTATCCCTGTGTTCACCAAATCCATCTTGAGTGTTTGCTGCTAAAAAGCTGATTTTTTAGTTTCATCTGACCATAGAAGCCAGTCCCATTTGAAGCTCCAGTCGAGTCAGATAACTGAATATGCTGGAGTTTGAGCGAGGAGAATTTTTCTTGAAACCCTCCCAAACAACATGTGATGATGTAGGTGCTGTTTGACAATTTTTTTTTTGTTTTCTGCCCCCGAGACTCAACTATTTTCTGCAGTTCTCCAGCTGTGGTCCTCGGAGAGTCTTTAGCCACTCAAACTCTCCTCCTCACCGTGCATTAGGACGATATAGACACACGTCCTCTTCCAGGCAGTTTCCTAACATTTTATGTTGATTGGAAATTCTTAATTATTGCCCTGATGGTGGAAATGGGAATTTTCACTGCTCTAGCTCTTTTCTTAAAGCCGCTTCACTAATTTGTGAAGCTCAATTATCTTTTGCTGCACATACTATATAACCATAGAACAACTATATTCTATGGTTTTTCTCATTGTGATGGATGATTAAAGGAACACTCCACTTTTTTTGGAAATAGGCTCATTCTCCAACTCCCCCAGAGTTAATAAGTTGAGTTTTACCGTTTTTGAATCCATTCAGCCGATCTCCGGATCTGGCGAGAGCACTTTTAGCATAGCTTAGCATAGATCATTGAATCCAATTAGACCAGTAGCATCGCGTTCAAAAACGATCAAAGAGTTTCGATATTTGTCCTATTTAAAACTTGACTCTTCTGTAGTTATATTGTGTACTAAGATCGGTGGAAAATGAAAAGTTGCGATTTTCTAGGCTGATATGATTAGGAACTACTCTCATTCCGGCGTAATAATCAAGGAACTTTGCTGCCGTAACATGGCCGCAGCAGGTGCAGTGATATTACGCAGCGCCTGAAAGTAGTGCCCGGTAGCTGGGGGAGTTGGAGAATGAGCCTATTTCCAAAAAAAGTGGAGTGTTCCTTTAAGGGAATTTGGGCTTTGTTGTCCCTCCTATGTATATTTCTGTGAAACAGGAAGCCATGGCTGGATAATTTCATGTTCATAATCACCCTGGAGTGCTCAAAATTGTGAATATGAATGGGAATATACTTCAGAGATATTTTACTCATAAGAATTTCTAGGGGTGCCAATAATTGTGTCCAATATGTATTTGAGAAAAAACATTTATTTCATAATGATATTTCCCCCCATTGTGAATTCTTATTTTCCAATGAAAGGTTAGATTTTTTAAAATAAAAGATTAAAAGGATTAACAATGCAGATTCATTTTCACAGCCGCCTTTGATCATATTTACCAAGAGTGCCGATATTTTTGGCCATGACTGTACATACATATACACACTTTAATATTAATAAATAATATTACTATGATAGATGTTAATTTAATATGAATATATTAATATAATTACACACAAATACTATACATATATATATTATATATACATAATGTGTGTGTGAGAAATTATATTAATACAAATCAAACTTGTATTAATATAATAATATTAATATGATAACTTATTATTGTAACTTGCTTTCAGAATAATATTAAATTATAATTATTTATAACATTAATTATGCATCATTTAAAAAAATAAAATAGCGAATAAATAATATATAGTTTTATGGTAACACTTTACAATAAGGTGTCATTTCTTAACATTAGTTAATGTATTAACGAACATGAACAAACAATGAACAATGCATTTATTACTCTATTTATTAATCTTTGTTAATGTTAGTTGATGAAAATAAAGTTGTTCATTGTTTACTCATGTTAGTTCACAGTGCATTAACTAATGTTAACAAACACAACTTGTGATTTTAATAATGCATTAGTAAATGCTGAAGTGAACATTAACTAAGATTAATAAATGCTGTAGAAGTTTTGTTCATTCTTAGTTCATGTTTACTAATGTTGTTAACTAATGTACCTTATTGTAAAGTGTTACCAGTTTATATATATATATATCAATCACAAGATTGAATTGTAACCTCTAAGGTGTTTTAAACCAACCGAATAACTGGCCATTCACTGAAGTCCTCTCTCTGTGTGAATATGGAGCTTTATAAGGCCCCGGTGACTCCCTATAACACTGTCAGCTGATCCCGCAGCTCAAACAGCATCTGTACAGACTCACAGGAACGAGCTAAACTGAATCCAGCGCTGCGTGTACCTCGCAGAACAGCTGTACATAAACACTTCAACTCAATGACGTGTGACTCCAGCAGCAAGGAACGAGAGCGTTAGCTTCACTGCAGGAGCACCACGCCAAACAGAGATCATCTATTAAAGAGAACTCAATCCAGGAAAAAAGATATTCCCTTTCAAAACAACGGACTTAAAAGTCCATTAAAGTCCAAACTTTTCGGAAAACAGAGACTTTGTGGCATTCTGAGCTCATTTAAAAGCTAGTGTTTTCCTGAAAGATGACTAAACAAACTTTTAGTAGATACATGGCATGCACATAAAAACAAACATTTTGGTTTGTGGTTTGCAAATGTCATTTCATGCTGACTAAAGCGGAGCTATTTATATATATAAAAATCGGTTTGCATAATATTTTTTGTATATATTTAAAGAAAATGGATATAATTAGTTTATTTTAAAAAAAATTCATATATATTATTTTAGTCTATTAATATTAATTACGTGAACCATTTTATATATTATAAATATTATACATTATTTTAAAACTAAATAAATAATGTGCACTTATGAAGCACTCACAGTAAGACAAGGAACATGTTTTAAGAAAACACAAAAGGCCATTTTAAATTAATATTGACGTCATTTCTAAGTCAGAGTCCAAGTCTTTATCCGAAAGCTTCAGCTCTCTTTCTAAGAGGAAAGAATGATAATGACCTGAAGTCAAAGCACCACCCAAACACATTCATGCATACTAACAGATAACACCAATCCAGCAGGGATGCAATTTCCTGCTCATAAATAAGAGCCACTGAATGGGCCCAATGTATTCAGAGGCATGAGATGACCAGCCCTGACCACTTAAAGACACGTTTCATTGGGTGGGAACAGATTTTTGTGGCTAGAAATGTTCCTTGAGGTCACATTTTCCAAAATGAAACGCTCTCCTATGTGGAGGACGTTTTCAAGTTTCAGGAATAACTCACCGGAAAATTAAAATTTGCTGCTCACCCTCAGGCCATCCAAGATAATTCAGTAGAACAGAAAAGAAGATTTTTAGCTGAATCTTGGTCCTTGGTGATTTACAAAATGCAAGTCAGTGGCTACCGCCACTTTGAGAGTCAAAAAAAGCATATAAAAGGGCAAGACGAAATGAACAGCCATCACATTATTTTGCGGTCTTATGAAGCAAAACAATCAGTCTGTGCAAGAAACTGAACATTATTTAGAACAGTATAACTTGTAATCCAGAGCCTCAGACAAACAGTTCAGTTCAGTAATGAATCATGGTTCTTTTTAGTGAACTGAATGAACCAGTTCACCAAATCTGAATCAGTTCACGGCTCGAGCAGCACAGATCAACAAGTTACTCAATCAAACTCACTTTCAGACGCCCGACAGTCACTCCGACTGGAAATGAGCCGAAATAGCGGCGAATCTGATCCTGTGATGATTGAACTGATCCTGAGCAGGCGTGAACCGAACACTGAAGGGGGGATGAAAGTTTTTATGTTCATGTTTCTCATGGTTTATGTAAAAAGGTGAGCTTTTTATTTTACTTTTATATGCTTTAGACACTTAAAACATTCACGTTTCACATCATTGAGTGTTTTAATGCTTTTACGTTGTCATTGCGTGATTACGTAAAAGAGCTGGTGAATCAGTTATCTGAGCCAGTTCATTTTAATGAATCAGTCTGCAGAAAAGAATCAGATTTACAGGTAATAATGTTGTAAATAATGTTCAGTTTCTTGCACAGACCAATTGTTTCGCTTCATAAGACCTCAATATATCGTCAGGAGCCACGGGGATTCATTTTGTCTTGCCTGTATTTGCTTTTTTTGATTCTCAAAGCGCTGGCAGCCATTGGCTTACATTTTATGAATCATCATGGATCACGGTTTCAGCTAAAAACCTTCTTTACAGTTCTACTCAAGAAAAAAAAAAAATTCACCTACATCTTGGATGGCCTGAGGGTGAGTAAATTAACAGCACATTTTCATTTTTGGCTGACCTATAAAACACTTTAAAAGAGGTGAAATTATCCTATCACCCTAGAAAGCTCCTATAGAGCACATGCTCAGAAACAAAGGGCTTGAGGATCTGGGCCGGTCCGGCAGCAGCGTTTAATAGGTGGCTTGGTGTTTCCTGTGGTGCTAAATCAAAGATGAAAGCAGCGAAGAGGAGTGGAGCCGCTGCGGTCAGTCTGTGATGATTACTGCCGGAAAACACCTATTACCAGCATATAGTCCAACACCACAGGATCACAAACACTGGTCCTTCAACTGCACTACGTTTACTTTACAGGAATGAAACGCTCAGGAAATACTGATACGAGTGAAGCTGTGAGAGGAGAGCTAATATTAAATATAAACAAAGGGAAATTCTTAATAAAAGGTCACTTTGAAACTAATGCATTAAACACAAAAAAACATTTGCTTCTACTAAAATATATGAATGATAATTAAACAATTATACAAATTATATACATTATCTATAAAAATTCAGAATTCAATCAAGCATATAGTATATTGCTTTACGTCAGGTAACTAAAACTAACGTTAACTGAAATGACATAAAATTAAAAAATTAAAATAAATAAATTCAGCTAGTTGCCGAGGCAACATTTGCCATTTTAATTTAGTTTAACTTAATGTACTAAAATAACTACAAATAAAATAAAAATTAATAAAAAACTATACATATTTTACTAACTACTATAAATGTCTAAAATCTGCTAAAATTACTAAAAATATAATATTATGAATTAAAAACAATAAAAATATCTCAATGAAACATGCACAACAACATAGTTTAGTAATGCACAGAGCCATGTGATATAAAGGAGAAATTTCCTATATATCACATACAGCCATATGATAATAGTTTACAGTTTGCATTGAAATGAAAAATCAAATACATTTACTATAGTACATATTGCTTCACATGAGTATGCTGCATATATGCAAATAAAGTTGGATATATATATATATATGTATATATGTGTGTGTGTGTGTGTGTGTGTGTGTGTGTGTGTGTGTGTGTGTGTGTGTGTGTGTGTGTGTGTGTGATGTAAACAATCATGCAGTTGAGATTTAATATAAACTACCAAAGTGTTCGTGAATTCGTGAAAGACTGCATGATCTGGAAAGCATCATATTTATATAAAAATATCTGGTAAGCATCTGGCAATTTGTTGCTTGCTATGCAATCTTGATTTTATGTGCAAATTAAAATGCAATAACAACACAAGCGCTTGGGGGAAACCATAACGACACAACAGTTATCACTACAATTAGGTTAGTTTGTTTATATTTAGCTACCTGAGCATTAACACACCTGACACAGACATCTGAAGAAAACTCTGCTCTTCAGACACTGAAACAATCCCGACCCTTCATGAGGATTACATGTAATCACAAATACATGAGCACATTCCATCCAGTATCAACATGATCCCGTTAGCTGGAATAGCGACGGATCGGAGGGGCAGGAAGCAGATGGGATTGTGGGATGTTGAGAGGATTAGCCCGCGGCAGCCAAGGCCTCGGGCTTCCCTTCGCTTCCAGAGATGATTAGCACATTCATGAGAGCACGCTGCTGCATTATTCATCAAAGATCCACCCAAAAACCAGCTTTTCCATCATTAGCTGCATGCATTATGCTAGCTTTGGCGTAATGAGGTGGCAGGCTTTGGCGTCGCTCAGCTTTCGTCAAATATTGCAGTCAAGATGGGAATGTGTGCCAAAACAGCATTACCTAGCTATTACGATGATCCACGACAGGGAAAAACTACTTAAGTGCAAACATTTCATAGCTTTTAAACAAACAGATGGCTTAGCGGTTAGCACACAACCACTCGTCCCATTCATTACTCATCTCTCCTCTGGATAAAAACCACAAATGGCAAGTCAATAAGACCATTTCTGTAGGTTATAATATGAACGTTTTTTGTATGCATTACAAAACCAACACTACATTTGCTAAAATGTGCAGTATGCAATCAAAAAGCAAGCTGTAATGCCATTTTTCAAAATGCAATGCACTAAAGCATCCATTTCCAGTGTGACATATGAACTAGAAGTAATATCAAATCCTTGACCCAATCGAACCCAACAAAAATGGATTTAAACATGCAAAGTAGTCATATTTATTTCTGAAATGATAAAATGCATGTTGTAATGAGGTCATGTGACAACTACTTTGCATATGATTCTTTGGAATGTTTTTCATTTAATGCCACTAGATACTACAGTATCTTTGCAAAACAGATGTCATACACCAACAGTAGTGTGCAGTATGTAGTACAGTAGGCCTCAAAAAATAATAAATAAATAAATAAACAATACGCAAATTGTTGCATCCGTTTTTAAAACGTATTATTATTCACAAAAGCTGTAGTAAATTGCTCTAAAGTCACCTTTAACTTCTTTATATTTCACAAAGTTTTATATAATAAATAATCAGTAGTATATTTATATATTTTAAATTGATCAAAAGTGACAGTAAAAGACATTTGTAATGTTACAAAATGTGTTTATTTCAAATAGATCTTTCTATTCAAAGAATCCTGAAAAACTGCATCACGATTTCCACAAAAATATTCAGCAGCAAACATTTTTAAAAATTAATAATAATAATCAGAAATGTTTCTTGAGCAGAAAATCAGCATATTAAAATGATTTCTGAAGGATCATTTGACACTGATGCTGAAATTCACAGCTTTGATCACAGAAATAAATGACATTTCAACAGATATTCACATAGAAAACAGCTATTTTAAAATGGTAATAATATTTCACAATTTTTACTGTATTTTTGATCAAATAAATTCAGCCTCGATGAGCAAAATAGACTTGTTTAAAAAAATAAATAAATAAAAAAACTCACGGCCCCCAAACTTTATTATGACAGTGTATTATAAATGAACAATACTATATTTCTAAAATAGAATATTAATAAATTCACTTTAACCTACATTAGTAAATGCCTTGTCTATTGTAAGTTCATGATACCTAATGCATTAACCGATTAAACTTTGTCATCTACCAAATATTCTATATAAATTGTCACACGGCAATTTATAAGAATGTTTTTAATAAACGAGCCCCCGTCATATCTCTCAGTAATAAGGTATGAGGAATTTAACACGTGCTTTAATATGCAGATCTTGTTTGTCGAGCATCTTCGCTAGATGTTGAAGTTACATGATGAGTTTCTAGCATTTGATGAATTAACGACAACTATCCAGCCCTCGATCTGTTAGCTCCATCCTTCAAAGTGTCTGCTAAGGTCAGGAATGAAGGATGAACGGGTGACAAACAGATGACAGATTATCTGTCCTTTACTCTGCCACCGGCTTAACCGACGCTACGCTTGAGGAGCTATTTCCAGAGCTCTTCAGGAGAGGATTTAGGAGGAGGAGGAGGTGGTGGTCGACGCCAAACACGGTCTGCTTGCTCCTGAGGGAGTCACAGCGGGGGCTCAGCAGGCTAATTCATGCTAGCGGCTAGTCCTCACGCACGACTCCATTCAGCAGCGTGACGCGCTGTACAATATCATCAGGATCAGTCATGCTTTCAGACAATACGCTGTAAAAAAGTTGTAAATGAAAGATTATTGAAGTAGCTACATTTTACAAGAAAATAATATTGCAGCCTTTGTAGTTCAAATTCGAATGCTTAATTTAATGTATTACTAGCTGTTTCATTGCAATTATGAATTTTACAAGTAATTTTGGAGGGAAAATATTTTCTTCACCTATTCACGTATTTATTTAGTAAAGTTGGCGTGTGGCTAGTCAATAACACAAAATCATAATAGTAGCTCACTACATACAATGCACTTTACAACAAGGTCTAATTGGTCTAATTTTTATTTTATTTTATTTTATTTTTTTAATTAATACTTTTATTCATCAAGGACACATTAAATTGCTCAAAAGTGACAGTAAAGTCATTTATAATGTTACAAATAAATGATTTCCATTTCAAATAAATGCTGTTCTTTTGAACGTTCTATTCATCAAAGAATGAAACATAAAATGCATAACGGTTTCCGCAAAAATATTGTGCAGCACAACTGTTTTCAACATTGATAATAATCAGAAATGTTTCTCGAGCGGTAAATCAGTATATTAGCATGATTTCCGAAGGATCATGTGACACTGATTATTAGTTTATTCGTTACTATATTAGGTCACATTAGCTGCTGAAATGTGCATACTCATCTACAAAATCCATAATTTATGGAAAATAATAATTGCATCTGCATGGTGCTTTCCGGATTTCTGGTCGTCCTTGTGGAAACTCCCTGACTGTGTGAAATGGATTGTTTCTGTATCAGGGCATCAGTCAGCGATGTTACCTGATCATCTGTGTCTGTGTCTGTGTCTGTGTCTGTGTCTGTGTCTGTGTCTGTGTCTGTGTCTGTGTCTGTGTGTGTGTGTGTGTGTGTGTGTGTGTGTGTGTGTGTGTGTGTGTGTGTGTGTGTGTGTGTGTGTGTGTGTGTGTGTGTGTGTCTGTGTGTGTTAGAGCTGACGTTGCCCGGTGAGACAGAAAACCTCTGTAGTCACAGCATCTCACGTCTGAATAATTCACAAAGGGGAAAGTACACCTGATGTTACACACTCACAGCGACGGCTGCGTCCTGCTGGACAGAAACATTTACTGGCTACAGCGAATCACACAGGCTTCCAGTGTCAGAACACACACACAACACATATCTGATACCACACAAACACAGGATCACTCCCAGATGCATTAGACTCGACCCATTTCTAGATAACATCAGACTTCTGTTCAGTAGTAAATGAATCTGTTTTACAGTAGTGTTTACACAAGTTTAGGGACGTTATGATTTTTTTTTACATTTTTGATAGAAGTCTCCTATGCTCACCAAGGCTGGATGTATTTGATCAAAATACACTAAAAATGTGAAATGTTATTACATTTTAAAATAGCTGTTTGAATATAAAATGTAATTTATTTCTGTGAATTTTCAGCATCATTACTCCAGTCTTCAGTGTCACATGATCTTCAGAAATCATTCTAATATACTGATTTGCTGCTCAAGAAACATTTCTGATTATTAAATCAATGTTGAAAACTGTATATATGTTTGTGAAAACTGTGACACATTTCATTTTTCAGGATTCACAGATGAATAAAAATCTCAAAAGAACATAATTTATTTGAAATAGAACCTTTTGTAACATTATAAATGTCTTTATTGTCACTTTTGATCAAATTAATGTGTCCTTGCTTAATAAAAGTATTAATTTCATTCAAAAAAAGCAACGTATACATAAATCTTACTGCCTCCAAACTCTTGCCATCATCACAGTGCCCTGCTCCAGCACTCAGGATATCCTGTCTGATGGGATCTCAATAAGGAAATCCCAATAGTCTTGGCACAGTTCCTGTTTCCAAGTTCACAGAAATCACATATCATCAGCTTTTAATCATGCAATATTATTTTATATTTTTATTTAACTCTTTCACAATCCTACAAAATTGCATAGGATTTTATAGAATTTTTTTTTGTAAATAAACACCATGGTTTTTATTGGGTATCTTTGAACATGCCATCTAACGTACCAAATCAGCAGAGATTACACTGCAAAAAAAGTTTTTTTGATCATGCATGCCATCTTTTGAATTTACCCAGGCTATTTTCCTAGATAATTATTTATAATTATTCTGCATTTATAATATTTTAAGCCATCTGGATATGGAACAACTCTAATTTAATTCTCTATTTTTGTGCTAGTCGGCAATTACGAGCCCACATTCGGCAGCTGCTCATTGTCTAAATAGGCTTAATTAAAGTGTAAAGCAAAACTGCAGCTTTTACAGAGACCTAAACATTCAGTCTGTTTGCACAACTAGTTGGTTTGAGTTGGTTTAAAATGAATCTAGTTCGTTTTGGTTAGTGTGCATTGCATCTGTCTTTTTCCCAGTGTCACATAGGTGATGTAGTTTCATCGGGTATGTATATTCTCTGGTTTGAAGAAAATGAAAAATGCCAAGTATTCGTGTAATGGAGGGTGTGTCGTGATGTTTGGGGATGTTATTGGATGCTTGGAGTCTGTGGTTTCCTTCTCCATGCAAGACTGTCATTTAGAAATGAGAAAAAAACGAAGTATGGTGGTCTGTATTTTTAAACAACATTTTAAGAGAAACACATTGCCGTCAGATATTTTTGTGTGTATGGAAGAATCTCACAGAAATTGTCAACAACATATATAACCCCAGAATATACGGGAAAAAAAATGTAATTATATCTTGCATAAAAAGGAAGCATTTTGTGTTTTTGCATTGTAACTTTACTGAGGATTAAGCACTTTTTATGCCCAAATTCTCATTATTTTAATAAATAAAACATATAACAATTATAAACATTGATTTTTGGCGTAGGGAAATGTGATTTGTGTTTCTAATTGCATGATTTTAATGAAAAATAAACTCAACAGGAAGATTTTTTGTCACTGTATTACAGTAATGATAATTATACACGTTAAATGAATTCTCATGAAAATTTGTATTACATTTAGAATATATATATATATATATATATATATATATATATATATATATATATATATATATATATATATATATATATATATATATATATACATATACACACACACACACACATACATACGTGCTCAAAATTATTCATACCCTTGGTAAATATGGTCAAAAAAGGCTGTGAAAGTAAGTCTGCATTAGGATGATATAGACACACGTCCTCTTCCATGCAGTTTACTAACATTTTATGTTGATTGGAAATTCTTAATTATTGCCCTGATGGTGGAAATGGGAATTTTCACTGCTCTAGCTCTTTTCTTAAAGCCACTTCACTAATTTGTGAAGCTCAATTATCTTTTGCTGCACATCAGAACTATATTCTATGGTTTTTTCTCATTGTGATGGATGATTAAGGGAATTTGGGCTTTGTTTTCCCTCCTATGTATATTTCTGTGAAACAGGAAGCCATGGCTGGATAATTTCATGTTCATAATCACCCTGGAGTGCTCAAAACTGTGAATAGGAATGGCAATATACTTCAGAGATATTTTACTCATAAGAATTTCTAGGGATGCCAATAATTGTGTCCAACATGTATTTGAGAAAAAACATTTATTTCATAATGATATTTCCCCCCCATTTTAAATTCTTATTATCCAATGAAAGGTTAGATTGTGTGATTTAAAAAAAAGAAAGAAAAAAAAAAAAGATCAAAAGGATTAACAATGCAGATTAATTTTCACAGCATTCTTTGTTCATATTTACCAAGGGTGCTGATATTTTTGGCCATGACTGTGTGTGTGTGTGTGTGTGTGTGTGATTTGTGTGTATGTATGTATGTGTGTGTGTGTGTGTGTGTGTGTGTGTGTGTGTGTATGTGTGTATGTATGCGTGTATGTATGCGTGTATGTATGCGTGTATGCATGTATGTATGTATATATAAAAAATTTTTTTTGACCAATTCTAATATAATAATTAGAAATCTAATATAAATGATAAATATATATTATAATTATATTTAAATCCAACGAAGTGCTGGGGGATTTCTGTGTGGTGTTTGTCTGTGAGCAGCAGTTTTCCCTGAAGATTCCCAGCGCAGACTGACTCTCTGTTCTCACAGATTGAGACGCTCCAACAGGAAGAGCCGTGGCCCTTAGAGGAAATGCAGCCACCGCACGACACGGACACAGCCTCGGCTCACATTGTGTCCCAAATTAGTTCTTGGCCATTTGCATATACAGATTGTCGTGCTATCTGAACATGCATTATTTACCTCCAGTGAGCGTATAGCTGATGTTTCACTTCACTGCCTTTCAATTTGAATTTCTGGAGCGAACGTCCTTTCAGAAGCTCTGAAGCTTCACTTCGGCTTGCCTCTTTTGTCAAGGTTTATTTCTTATTCAAAGAATTCATTTTTTTATTCAACAAATAACCTCACAGTTGTGTCGTCAGTACAGATGAGAGAATTTCATGCTCTGATCCTAACTTCATTAACTTTTACTGACATTTGTGGCTTTATATATATTGTTACTGTATTTTATACTGTATTTTCAATCAGAAACATTAATAAACCTTACTGGCCCAGATCTAAAGCAGTTAGCACTGTCAAATCTAGTCAAGATAAGTATGAAAAATAAGTATGAAATCAGATATTGTGAGTTCAAACCCTCAGTGGGTTCCCACAGGAAATCAGCCTTTCCAATCCCAGCATGCTTCTGTCATTGAGACTAACGAAGTTCAGCCAGAAGCATCCTCCCAGCACAGATCAAACATCTCAAGCGTCAGACCGTCTTCTCTACATGACTGTGGGAGCTTCTATCGCATTTTGTATGTCATTAGACTGACATGAGCAGATAAGAGACACGCATCGCCTCTGCCGTCTCTTTCAATAACAAAACCAGTGTTTTCCCCAAAGACGTCAAATATACACTGCGCTTTCATAGAAATACAACAACAGAAATAAACAGTCAGCATGTGCTGAACTTATAATAAATAATTAGAGGTCGACCGATTGATCGGTTTTGCAGATTAAGCAGCACCGATAATGCTGGACCAATCAGTTATCTAACAAAATCCATATGGTACATTTTCATGGGTCAGTACTGTTTTTATATATTTTTGTAATAAAGTTCATCACTATTTTATTTACAGCGTTATGTTTGTTTTCATTCAGTATCCATTTTAAAGATTATCGGTTGCATAATCGGTTTATCAGCCAGTGTGGTCCAACCCAGTTATCGGTGAAAAAATTAATCGACCTCTAGTTGTGATCACTCCTTTTATGTTGATTTAACATTTTATTTGATTCTCCATAAAAAAAAAAACAACAACAACCTCAATGTGTGAGAAATATGAAACCCTCCATCACTGATTCCACAAAGCCACAGGCTTACGATACATATTTATGATTGCACACCTCTGGCCTTTAGAGGACAGATAAAGTCTTTCATCCATTTTTTATCCATTTTATTCTGAATTCTTGCCAGAGAGCATCTGCGCTGTGGCAGGTGTGTCAGATTCACTTTAGAGATCTGGAGGAGAACGCAATGGCTTTCAATGGCTCAGTAGGAAAGCAGCTCTTCCAGGAGATTTCTGGGAAAAAGAAGAAAAGAGCAGCATTCTTCCCTCTGATCAGCTATGAATGCATACCACCCAAAAGGCTTCTTCAACGGCTGATGATGTAGATATGAATAGACCTAACAAGCAGGATGGACGTTATAATAATAAACATATTTTACTGAACTATAAATCAGCATTTTATGAAGAAAGATGCCGCGAGCAGTTGGGTCTATGGGATTTTTTTTTGCACATTTTTTTTAAATCACCAACCACAAAAAAAATTGATTGCCTCAAAGTATTAGCCACTGCTATAAAAACTGCAATAAAAAAATATACAAATTCTATAGACATTTTAAAAATAATAATACAATAAAAATAATAATAATAATTGAAAAAAAAACACAAAAGTACTAGAATATGAACTAAAATTAAAATGAATGTAGAATATATAATGATAAAACTAAATCTAAATATTAGTGAAAACTACAATAGTACAATATAGCATATTAAAACTAAATAAAACCAAAGTAACACTAGCACATGAGTTAAGTTCA
Source organism: Acrossocheilus fasciatus (assembly GCA_036784905.1). Lineage (NCBI taxonomy): Eukaryota > Metazoa > Chordata > Actinopteri > Cypriniformes > Cyprinidae > Acrossocheilus > Acrossocheilus fasciatus. The sequence goes on along the minus strand of CM071938.1, from coordinate 2,682,285 downwards.
ATTCATGCCCACTTTCAAAATAATATATGAAAAAATTTAATTAAATATGAACAGTGAAATAAAATGAAAAATAATAATAATAAAAAGAATTATGCAAAATATTTTCAAAAAATTCTCTAGAAGTTTTGTGATTATTTATACGTTTGTTGGTACAGTAGATTTTGCTGCTGACACAAAGGTTAGTTATAACACTTAAACAGCCAAGGTTATCATCGGGAGGTTTATTGACTGATGCTGATCTTAAAATGACCGATATATTAGAATAGAATAGAATGCTGAATGAAGTAGAGGCTAAAATCTGCAATCATTAAAAACAGATTAATGCACTGACTGATTACAACAACGAGCTAAAACCAAGTTAACCTAAATCAAACAAGAGCGCTGTCAAAGGCCCTGCACACTGAAAACAAATGAAACGAAACCGCAGGTGATCTGTTTCTCCACAAGTCAGGTGTCACGTCTGGACGGAGACTGATTGTGGATCGCCTCAGGAAACCAAAAATCAATTTAGTGAGACTGACGGCGTTTACTGGCCCACCTCGAGGCGTTTCAAAACAGGAACAGCCACAGAACAGGAGCTCAGCGCTTTTATAGACCTTATCTCTATATTAAAACAGCATCAGGTGGAGCCTGACTGTCAATAACCAGCCCTCAGGGCATCACCGGAGAGCTGGGTGTGCCTCCAACCACCAATATACATTTCACAAAGCCCAGAAACAAAGAGTCAGGTAACAGAATGAGCTGCCGTCCATTTGTCTGCTGCTTTTTCTTCAGCGGGGGTTGTATTTGCCTGCTGAGTGGCTGGAAGATACTAAAAAAGCAGGACTTCTGAGGGCTTTCTCCTTCTTCTTCACTTACCCAACATGCCTGAGGAGCTTATGGCTCCCTTGGTGACGATCAATGAGGGCATTTTCTCATTAGTGAACAAGACTGAGCTTTTCAAAATCATTAGCATTCCCTTGGGAGCTTAAGTGACGAAACAGGAGGGCAAGCGAACACAAAAGAGACTAAAGTTGAGGTGGAAAGCAGCAGAAGCTTTAGTATGTTCTTGCTGGCCTGCTGAGGTACACAGACAGATCTAATCACATGTGAAATGCAGGGGTTTTCCACACAATTAAACCAGAGCTGTACTGAAAATTAAAAATTAGCTTCCTGCCTACAACTCTATAATACAAAATATAATTGTATAATACAATATAATACAAATGATGCAATGAAAAGCAATTCAAATAGTAGTATGCAGCACTGTTGTCACATGACCTCCTTACATTGTCCACTGCTGTCCAGTTATTGTCTTATATGCGTTAAATGCAAATAAAATGCAATAAATAAAATATAACGCAAAGCAATAAAACAAAAGGCAGTGCAATAAAAAATAAAATGTAATCAAATGCAATAACAAAGTAAGTTGACCATAAAATGCAATAATTAAAATAAAGTAAAACAAAATACAATGCAATATATGTCATCCAATGCAATAAAATGCAATGCAAGAAAATAAAAAAACAACAGAAAGTAAATAATGCCTTACCGAGACCTCAAAGACTTCCTGAGTGTCATCCAGCATCTGGACCCGGATGGAGACCTGTCTGCCGGGGGGCATGGTGGGGGGCCGCTGACCAGGCTCCAGCGTACTGATGCCCATGCTCTCAGGGGCCCCAAGCCTCTGGCCCGCCACTGAGGGCCGCTCCTCTGGCTCCACCATACTGCTGCAAACCCACCTGACAACACAAATAGTTTAAACGTTTATGAGGGCCAAAACACACAGACGCTATACCATGATATCACCACAGTACTTTCCTCTAAAGCTGGTCTAGTGATCGCAACGGACGTTTGCATAGTTTTCCTTTTTTGCAGCTGGAATTTCAACCTTGCGCTGCCCTGGAAAATGCCAAGGAGCGTGGAATGATTTATGATTCCTGAAATGTGTATTTCTGCAGTAAACAACTTGTGCTGCTACAGCAATTTCTCACACACGTCTTGATTTCAACCATCGTTCTGCCCGACTGCTAGTTATCCAAATAAACACAGCTGTTAGTTATGACCAGCTCAAAAAAATGACGACCATTGGTAAAGAAGTGAACCGTACAAATCAACCTGGCAGCAACAGGTCAGGCAAATTTGTGTTTCGTAAACATGCTTTGTGATTTCAATTCCATCTTAATCTGTTTTTCCTTTGTTCATCCTTGCTAAAAAGGAAAACAATGGCGGAAAAGTTTTTCAACTCTGAGAAATCAAATCCTGTCCAGAACAGATGCAATGTAATAAAAAAAAATGCAATGCAATGTAATACAATGTTATGTAATTTAATGCAATTGCATGTAATAATATGAGATGTAATTAAATGCAATGCAATAAAAAATGCAATTCAATGCAATAAAATGTGATGCATTTCAATGTGATAAAGTGCAATGAAATTTATTGCAATAAAATCCACTGCAATTAAATGCAATGAAATTCGCTGCAATGCAATTCAATGTAATACAGCGTTATGTAATTTAATGCAATTCCATGTAATAATATGACAAAATGCAATGCAATAAAAAATGCAAATGAAATAAAGTGTGATGCATTTAAAAGTGATAAAATGCAAAGTAATACCATTCATTGCATTAAAATGCAATGCAATTCATTGTAGCAAAATGTACTGCAATACAAAAAATGCAATGCAATAAAATTAAATACAATGCAATTGTATGTTGTATACATGTTTTTGACTGAACTACTACTTTCATAAAAACTTTCCGGAACTCAGGGTCTTTAATACTGTAGTGATGGCTTAAAGTCAGACAATACGCCCATCATCTCTCACCGCTGAAAAACGCAGAGTTTATGGGTTCAGGAAGGGTTTAGAGGCATTAAATCCAGGGATTTCTAACCCTAAAAAACCAGATCACACACTGTACCTCCAAGATAATGACTGAATTATAAGCATGCGTGGTTGACTGGACAATCATTTTAACCTTCAACTTGTTTTGAACACATTAAGAAGCAGAAATGTTCATTAAAGATGAGAAATTCCTTCAACTAAGACACTAAAAACAACTTTTACTAGTTCTATTGGAACTATCCTCATGCTAACCTGTCTTTCTAAGGAACTGAGACTTAATGAAATTTACCCTCTTACAGACGTCCTCCAAAATATTCATTTTAATTCAATTTAGCCTCATATAAAGGGTTATACGATCAAATGTTAATAGAGTATTTCAGTGAACATCAATCTATTAACAGTAACAATAAACCGCAGATTTACAGTCTTTGCTCGTCAGAAATTTGGCAAATGTTCTGACACTGATGTTGAGTGGTTTTCTGAAGACAAAAATGACTATAAATTATGATCATAAATAAGAGCATAAAATAGTGATGGACCAATATATAATATGACAGATTAATTGGTCAGTATTTAGCCGTTATGAGATAATGGCCATGTCTGCACGACTAATTAAATGGATAGTTTATCAAAAAATGAAAACTGTGTCGTGATTTACATAATTTACTTACATTTTTGGATGAACCACCTTTTTAATAGAAATATTCGTTTCACTGATACTGTTTTGAATATAAATCCTGGTTAAAATTAAATATATGTACGTTTTTAAATATTTCTAAATATAAAATATAATATTTAATGTAATAGGCTATATAAAGTTTATAATATATGTATAATATTCTTTCCAATTTGCACAATTTAAAAAAAAAAAAAAAAAAAAAAGTATGTACAGATTAGTGAATAAAATAGTTGTTAACGCATGTCTATATTACCGCCTCAGTCCATTTTCACGCCTTTTGTCGTCTATTTTCTTTGGCAAAGCACAATAAAAGCAAACAGCTGTCATATTGTTTCTAAAATGTCAGTTACTTGATATATAGCCATCTTGTTTATTGAACTACTGAATAAAAACAATATCACTGTGTATTCATTGCAGCAACCCTTGTGCTTGGGTGAAAAATATCCTTCATCTGCCAGCCTGTTCTCTAGACATCAGCCAATGAAAAACCTGTATCGCTCAAACACATGTAGCTGCATGGAATGAGTTACTACAGGAATCACAGATGGAGAACGAGCCTAACCGCGCTATTGAAGCTGATGATATGTGAGGAAACACACACACCTCAGCAACAGATAATCAAACGTACAAACGGTGTGTTTGTATCAAAGAGAGATGAGAGACCAATTATCTGCTCATAGCACTGAAAGGCTTCTCCTATGACAACCTGAAGTGGTTTCCATGGAGACGACACTTTCAATTCTTCAACAGGAACCTCAGAAGTACAGTACAATCATAACATAACAGGAACATGTACAGTAGCGCTTCCTGGTGTTTACACAACACAAACACTGACCCGAGGATTTACATACTGAAACAAACACGACACGTGAGAAACCACACTGCTACACTGCTGCATGCACGACAAAGCAAAGTATCAGGATTCAATTCTACAACCAAAACATGCAAATGACATGAACATTAGCTCAACTAAAACAAACCAAAAAAAAAAGATGCAGATTTACTCAGAAATTGCAAGTAAATTTCACAAATTATTACAAATCACACAAAGTAACACTGAACTGTACATGAAATTTGAAGTAGAAAGACTGAACGTATTTTCTTGCAAAGCATACTCCAATAATCTTTACAACAAAACAAAATGAAATGTAATGCAAAAAATAAAAATGCAATAAAGCAAAATAAAGTGCAATGCAATGCAAAAAAATCCAATAAAGAAAAATAAAACAAAATGCACAGGCTACAAAAAAAACACAACATCCAATAAAGCAAAATAAAATGCATTTAGTGGCATTTCATTACATTGCAAAGCAATATAGCAAAATGCAATGCAATGCAATGCAAAAAATGCAACGCAATAAAATGCAATGTAATGCAAAAGAATAAAATAATATAAAATAAAAAGCTGAAAGAAAACAGTGCCAGACACAAAATACCAGATACACTGAAAAACTATTGATGCAGAATTTAATCAAATTCACTCAGAAAAAGTACATTTCACAAAATTACAAATTAGAAAAATAAATACAAAAAAATAAAATAAAATAGTACTTTCTCGTAAAACAAGCTCAATTAATCCGTTTTTTTTTTTCTTTAACCTAAAAAAATGACAGTGTAACCAAGCCACAATAAAAAAAAAAAAAGAAAAATAAAAAAAAATGGGCAAAGACTGCAGGGCGACACTGAACTAACTAATACTCAGCAGCTTGATCACTTCTCTGACACTAAACAGGAGCAGTACTAATAAACAAATAAACAAACTGATTGAATCTCAGATCCAGACTCTGAACTCTCATCTGAATCACATTCCTCATCAGCACTTAGATGTGTGATAGAGAGAGACGAGTCTGGACAGGTTAACAGGCATGAGGGGGTTTCTGCACCTACCCCGTCAGAAAACTACACCAACCAGCATCCCAAAGACCCGCCGAGTCTATCTGAGGCATTATGATAACAGTAGATCTAGAGGATGTGATGTTAATGAGGTTAGAGCAGATCAATAGAGCTTAGCAGACGTTTACAAAGCTTTGTTCATCAAGGGAACAAGGGAGCGAGGGAGACGTTCACTGTAACATGAGCTTTCCTGCAATGGAACAAGTTGGTTGTGAGATTGACTTTCTGCTGTTTGACATTTTGTGTGACAAAGAGGACTGTGTTATAGAGGATGAAAAGAGAAGCCAAAAACATTGTTTTTCACGGGCCACTCTTAAAATAAAAAAAATTAAAAATTAAAAAATAATACATATAAAATAATACAAAGTAACTTATTTTCCATTTTTAAATGATTAAATATTATTAAATCTAAATAAATAAAATTATAATAAAATCCAAAATTTTTGAAGAAAATACACAATCTTCGTAATAAACATGAACACACAAGCAAATATTTATTTATTAATCTAAATAAATAAAACATGCAAATAAACCTGTTTTACACAATTTACTTCATAAAAAAAGAATAAACAAGCAAAAATCTATTTTTTAAATCTAAAAAAAATGCATAAAATAAATAATACAAATTATTTTACACAATTTACTTTCACAACTTTCTCATTTTCTGTTTTGTTTTATAAGATGCATTATGCATTGACAAATTTGTTATTAAACTCAAAAAAGGGTTCATTATACCAGTTCTGCAAATGACCAAGTGGTGCTTTTATTGGTCAACACTGATCAAAACAGCCAGATTTAAACCGATTTAATGGTCTGCCCAATATTATCGGCCCTTCACTAACACTTAGGTAGAGTTACCAACCGATAATCTTGAAAAGACCAAATATTGGCAGATTAATCTGGCTAAATGACATATCAGTAAATCAACATTACTTGATCAACCAAACAGAGACAGTTAGCAGTTGATAATCTCAAATAAACGTCAGATTTATCGGTATTGCCTTATTTATCGGTTTATTTGGCCATCTGGGGACAGGTATCAACCAACATTACTGTCAGGTACTGGTTAATAATGACTAACAAAAGTAAAAAGTAAGAAAAACGGAGCAAGAATAATAGACACGGAGAAGACTGGACGGGACAGAGAAAGACCAACAGGCTCCCATGAAGTCTTCAGGGGCCGGTCCACAAGCACAAACACCGCAATAAAGGGGCCCATTCTTTCCTGTCCCGGGCCGAAGTTACTAGTTACACACATTTAAACTGAATGAGTAATTGAGAAGCGGCTCCTCGGGGACCTTTAATCCCCCTCGGCTGGCAGTTTCATTACCCGCCCAAAACCCACTCGTTCGGGACAGAGTCTTGAGAGTCTAATTTATGCTTTAACCAATGAACGTCGTGCCGCTCTATTAGCAAAGCCTCACTGTACCGGAGCGGCCCGTTAATTACAGAGAGACCGATCACGAGAACAATGCAAACACAAACAGCAGGGTACAAAGACCTCTAAAGAACTGGATTTCCATTCAAACCAGAGTCATTAAAACCCACTTACAGAAACACGATGACAAATGCACCTTCATTATCTTTAATCTTCCTCGCGCTATCTTTAGTTCACCCATTTTTAACAGGCCATTTGCAGAAATTACAAAGCAAAAAGCAAAGAAACTCCTCTGTTGTTGGGTAAAGCTTGCGTTTTAACCATGCTCTGAAACACACATGACGAGAAGCGCACCGGTTACTGGTTCGACAGGTTGACCGAGCTTCTTTCGCAGGCAGATTCAACAAGACTTTCTCACACTCCAGCTCCTGCTAATATCATCTCAGAGGAGCTTCATTTGTTTTCTCAGAGCTCATAATCTTTCCCAAAGGAGATCGGACAAACATAAAGAGGAGGGATCACGTTCTCATAACCGCGTATAGATTTCAGCCACACAATATAGCATATACAGAAACAAAACTACAAATTACAATATGAGATTTTATCTTTTTATGTGTTTAATAAGCTGGTCGGAGGTTGCAAGTGAATGTATGTTTACACAACAACAATGTACCAAAAAAAGTGTTTCCTTCACGTTTTTGAAACAACAGACAACTAGGCCTGAAACGATTATTCGACATTATTAACAACAAATATTTTTGTTCTCGAATAGTCATTTGATCTCGACGTAATGTAAGGGCCTGCACATGGCACTCATGGGACGTGCAAATAAAACCAAACCTCGGAGCGTGGGAAAGTTTTACAAAAATTCAGACAAATAATTTCCTCGATATACTCACTCTGGTATCTCGCTATTTGGTTGCTAAGGCATTCTGAGTGGTTTTAAGCATGTTGCTCTTTACTTCCCACAGTGTTCTGGATGGATGCTATAGCATTGTTAGCTGGTTGCTAGGGCATTGCTATGCACTGCTATCTGCCTGTTGCTATGCAGTTACCACAGTGTCATCATATAAGAGCGTCCTGATGCAGTGCAGCTCGTCTTTCTATAATTTGCCATTAGCAGGAAGCGTCTCATGCTAACTGTCACAGTGAACGCTGGCAAATGTGCGAAAGGGAAACCTGTGCAAGCAGGCCACAAATGGGAAAGTTTTACACAAAGTAGGAAGTAAGTGAACACAGAAGCAAGGTCACACACAGATAAACAACTCGTCTGAGAGACGAAACAGGAAGTACTTCTTGGGCAAAAGCTATTAGGGTAAACGCACTTATTAAGCTCACCAAGATCTACATTGAGACATTTTTAGTGCACAAAATATTGGTTTCAGTACAAAAAGTTATGTTAACATAAAACACAAAATTTAATTTAATTTAATTTAAAATTACAAAAGCATTTCAATTAAGATATACTGTACATCATTAAATTCAAAAAGTCTTGCTGTGGTTAATGGGTACATTTTTGTGTTCTTTAAGCACACCTCTGTTCCCATTAAGCTCACATCATGTTTTATTAAAAAGTTCTTGTTTATTTTAAGGAAAATTTGTGTCATTTAAGCACATTGCAACATCTACACTAGTCCACGTTCAGCTACGTAACACACATTCAAAATTAAATAAAACATTTCATTTATGGGGATGAACACAGAAACTACCTTCATTATGAAATCTCTTGTTAAATGGATGTCAACATATCTATAGTCTCTTAAGGCTGGAATACATGATTTTTCCCAGATTTACAGTCTGGAGAAGTTGATGCTATAGTTGCCAAAGATCAGAGCCAGTCTGCAAATTTGAGTCGACATTGAAAATTGATTAACTTAAAGTGACAACCATCAGTTAATATTTACAGTCTGTTTATGAAGTATTTACATAGACGTTCAGTGTGGAAGAGCTTAAAGAGAGCAGCAACAATTTTTAATAAATTTAATGTAATATTCATTAAAATGACAGGATTTGTGCTAAATAAATAGTCTAGGTCATGCATATTAAATATATTTTAATATGACCAACTATTATTAACAATATCTATGAAATTACACTTTTTCTTATTGATGTCACACTGAAGCTGTGTGATTTTCATAGTCGTGCACCCTTTAAGCTCACCTTAAAATAATATGAAATCTTTAGAAATTACAGCAGTGTAAGACAACAGACCAGCAATAAACTGTCAATTTATAATATTATGGATGTAAAAGTACAAGCTAGTAATGCCTGTGAAGTAATATGTTAGCGTAGCACACAATCTTATACAGCTGTGTTCTGCAGCATCTGCGCTGTGTTGCTAAAACTATCTTTTGAATCTAATGTAAGTATTTCCCACATCCAAGCTCCAGGTTATAATATGCAAAATCTGAACATTAATCTCTTAATTTTACAATAAGTAGTAAAACTTACCCAAAATAAAGGCTTAAACATCTAAAAAACGCATTTTTAAGGGGCTCCTCTTTAGGTGAAAGTTCTCAGACAGCTTTCAATATGGCCGCCAGACAGCGTGCACACATAGAGACTCGTATCTCAGTGTGCAATGATGTGATTGTTACTATATACCCCCTGTAATTTCAAGTCAAACACATCAATTGGTTAAGACATCAAGTAGGATAATAAATTATTTTTTTCTTTTCATAATCTGATCTCAAAAATGGAAGTGTGCTTAATGGGTACGTTTACCTTAAGTCTCATTAAAACCAAAGTGCAAACCTATTTCAGTAGCGAGTCGCTAGTCAATGATCTCATGCGGTCATACGATCATATTTGATGCCTTCCCAAACTGTTACTTTATTTAAACTCTCTCACACAAACATCTTTCTTTTTCCATCCTATACAAACACACACACACCCATCACAGAAAACAGCGAACGAGGAACACATTACGAGCAGCGTGGGCTCGTTCCCAGACTCTCACTCGGCTAGTTAACCTGCCTTTCAACTTGTTTGCCTGAAAGTTCCCAGTGTTCACTGAGGCGCACGGAGTGAAACAGAGGCTTCAGTTTGAGACAGACTCAACAACATACACATGGATCAACACCGCTGGCCCAGGGACTGATGGGAAGGGAAACCCAGTAACGCAGACTTTGAGGATGACTCGTAAATCTTGCTTGTAAACATACTAAACGCGTACGACACTTATCACATTATCTAAATACTAAAACAATACTGAAAATTCATATTGTGATTAACATGCTCAAACATGCACGACAATGATTGCACTAAAAACAGACACGTTTTTCTTTGCATTCACACGGATTCACATAAATGACTAAAAGTGCTGTATTATATGGTGGCCCAGTAGTGCACAACACAATGAAATCACAATGGAAACAAGCCGAAGCACAACACAACAGAAACAAGCAAAATTAGTCCTTGGTGTTGTGTTGTGCACTACTGCGCCACTATAGTATTATCATGCCAGGCCAGTAGTTGGCGATGACACTTTGCATGCACACATATGCATTCCTACAGACTGAACACGTAACACGCTTACGCACAATGTCACCGTTTTCACAAATTTGCATTTTCGTAGTTTTCAAGGAGACGATAACAGTATCGTTTCCGAAAACTTGCACTTTTGAAACCCATTTCCAAAGTTTTTTTCAGGCCCCCAAAATGTTGTTGTGTAAATGAACGGCTAAAATATATAAAAAGTTTACAATTTTTACGCCCCATAACTTTTAAGTACCAAGTACACACTTTAGCGTGCATGTCGTGCAATGATAAGAAAAGTGTGCTGTTATTTATTAAGAATTTTATACATACACACATATATATATATATATATATACATACACACACACACACAACATATACATATATATATATATATATATATATATATATATATATATATTCTTTTACAGAAATAACAATAATGATCAGCATAGTAAATTTATGTATAATAAGATAAATAAATAAATGTATAAATAAATGGCTATATTTATGGCATGAAATGTTGTTTTGAATTTTAAAGATGGAAAATATGAAGCTAAAACTGTAGAAATGATGATTACCGTGGTCATTTTGATAAAAGACTTTGGAAAATCCATGGCAATGCGTGTGCTTACAGTGGGCCAGCAGATGTAGGTTAGTCGAGTAATCCCTGAGGTTCAGATGTTAGTAGGTTAAGCTGCATTGATTGTGATTGTGTGTGTGTGTGTGTGTGTGTGTGTGTGTGTGTGTGTGTGTGTGTGTGTGTGTGTGTTTTAGCCAAATCAAGAATTCATGTGACAGGGAAATTCCATAATGCCCTGCACACCCACATAAAAAAAACACATCACGTTTATGCAATTAAGGAAAAAAGTCAATACTGGTGCTTCATCTACTTCTGGTTTAAGTCCATTCATCAATATGTTGCGTTGCATTAGTTAAAACGCAGGCTGAGGGAAAAGCAATACTGTGGTAATACCATTATCAAATAATAGCATGGTAGTCTAAGATATTCTAAAGAAACCCACTTGTAAACCATTGTATTACAATGGTACCAAAATTGCAACAAGGTAATACTATGTTTTTGGACAAGGGCCAATGTATTCTTGGAAGTACCTTGGAGTGCCATTTAAATAACCTACCATCGCTACACCATGTATACTCCCGAGGTACTCTTGTAGCATCAAACAAAACATGGTATCACCATAGTATTTTTGCTAAATGTAAAAGTACAGTAGAGTTCTGCAGAAAAGCACCATGGTAAAGCACTATAGTAAATCTTTGATGTTTTGAGGTGAGGAGTGGAAACATACGATATGACGCGTGGCAACAGCGGCGGCGCGAGAGATTTAATCGTGTAGCCATGGAAACCGCTACAATGTATCTAGAGATCTTAAGATTAATAGTTATTCTTATTCGCTGCCGCCGGTTTAATGCGAGCCAATAAAATAACCCGGAATCTTACCTTTACTGCTGAATATATACTCCTCGCGTCTGGATAGCTCCGTAACTGTGTCGTTAAATGATATTCCGCGGAAGTAACGCGCAGAGCAGCGGTAGAAGTCGCGTTAAGTCGGTTTGTCGGTGGTTATTCGCGGGAAGCGTTGCAATCCACCGTCCTCCCAGACGCCATGACTGAACGAATGATCCCAAACTGATTTCATACAATAAAACACCGCCTCCAGCCTCCGACACCAGCACTACAGCCTCGTGAACGCCGTGATGAGAACAGCGACACCTGGCGGCGGACTCAAACTGCACCCGCTCGAGGCCCGTGGTGAGTCAAGTACCACGTTTCACTTTACCATGGTGGTACATTTTTACAATTCAAGGACTAGGACATCACAAAAGCTTTCCAAAGTCCAACTTTACAGTCTTATAGAGCATTGTGACTTGAGTAACAGCGCCACCAAGCTGTGGATACATCACTTCCCTTCAAATAAAGCGGTAAATAATGGGGGGGGGGGGGGGTCTATAATAACATTTAGGAATTAGGATCGATTCATTTGAAATCAGTCCAAAAGATCATAAACTACAGTAGTCAACAATTGAAGTACCTTTTATCAAAGTTTTATCAAAAAGGGTCTCAACTTTGATGAATCTTTTTGATGCACTATAGTTCCCAACAAAAACTATTTTAATTGCCATAAAAATACTAGTTGCTACGACTTTAGTGCTTTACTAAATACTGTAATTTAATTACTTTTCCCTTAAAAAAAAAAAAAGAAAAAAAGGAGACTATACTTTCTCTAATGTAATTAGTTACGTAACTTCATGAAACACTATATAGACAATTCTATATATTAATATTATGAATAATTCTGTATGAAACAGTGGAAACAAACTCCTTTTTGCTCTGTTTATGCAATTTTATATTCATTTTAAAGTCTTAGAACAGTTTCACGTCTGTCTTTGTTCAGCTGGTCGAGATTGAGATGGGATTTAGAAAGTAATTAGTAATAATGCAATACTTTTAGAGCTGATAATTGGTAATCTAATTACACAGTTGCAGATGCAACTAGTAATTAATATTTTAGAGTAACTTAATTGTACTAAATCTGTGAGCGACCTTAGATCACGTAACTTTTTTTCGTTAGCTGAACAAGCACCAAGTCATTAAACATCACAACCCACTGAACACACCATACTTCATCCCCTCACAGCCTCATTTTCATTCCCGCCAAAAGTAGCACCTTAAAAAATTTAGCATCCTTTGCATGTTTGTTTTGACTAGAACTAATTTAAAAACTAAGCAGATATTGAGTTTCTTATTTGTTTACCTACATAATTTCACTGATATTGCTAGTGACAATCCAACTACAAACTTTATATAAAAGCTCTTAAAATCAACGTTATCTCTAGTTACTGCCTTAAAACCATAAAAGACCATGTAAACAGCTTCCGTTTCCGCTTTCTGTAGCCTCTTGTTAAGAACAAGCGCTTGAGTAAACCTACTGAATCAAGTTTACTAGCTCAGAAAAACTTAAATTTGAACAATTAAAAACAAAAAACAAAAACATGGATTCCAGTTCCTCGTATTGCGAGCAGGCAGATCACAATGAAACACTGACACAAAGTTCATCATGTCTTGCAGCTTTAATACTGAAAGTGTTGTAAAATGATTAACCAGGAGAGATTGCATATCATACAAATGTTCCATGGACACGTGACAACTCCTAAGCCAACCGGCCTCAGATTTGTGCATTTCCTTCATAATATCAGAAGCCCGAACCCAGAGTCCCGGTTTTCCAATGTAGTTTATTTCATTGCATGGATTAAGTGAGCCAATGACAGACAATGTTAGCCATAACACAGACATCATCAGCGAAGGTGGAGCAAACCGTTGCCCGTTTTTCCCCAAAACATCAGTGCCAGCGTCGAAGAACAGAAAACAAAAACCTAAAAGAAAAAAAAAAAAAAACAAGTCGACGACATGACCGCTGCATCATCGCTCTACTGCATTCGAGCTCAACCAACACGAGTCCATTCAGTCCGATCCGTCGGAGAAGAGAGTCGGACCGAGCCCTAAATCAGCTTCGGCAAGGATCGACAGACACACGAGTTGACAAAACAACTAGAACTGATCTCGAAAGGGAGAAAAGCACAAGTTCTACACCAGAAATTCTTAGAGATCTACGATGGATGACTGTTAGTTTCATTTCATACCCCTAAACACCCCCCCGCCCCACATCCGCTCAAGATGAGGGTTTCTGAAGCCATTGGCCCTTTTTGAGGTGAAACAAACGCACGCGCTCGCCGGACCCTCGGCCCCGTTGTTGAAGACTTCGAGAGATCGGGTCCAGACGGCTCAGAGGCCCAACACAAACTCAAGTCACATGACGGTTCTTTAGTCGAAATAGGGAAAGGGCCAAAAATCTAGATGTGGAATTCCAGGTGCAAAGTTTTGAATCCTCAATCGATGGGCTGTTTTACAGGGTTAAGGCTTCGCTCGTTCACTCAGGCCGTGTTCAGGAGGTCCTGGATGGCCTTCTGCTGCGTCTCGTTGAGCGCCGATACACACTGCGTCCAGAGTCCTCCAGAGACCTGAGAGAGAAACATGCAGCGCAGTCAGACCATTTGACACGGAAATGCATGCAAACAAAAAAAAAAAAAAAAAAATAAAATAAAGTGCTGCTTTTGTGTTAGAAAACTAAAAATCCTGCCTGTGCTCAGTCTAAAAATGGACAAAAAAAAACACCTACCATGCATTTAAAACACATTTTAAAGCATATTTAGAAAACTTTATTCATTTTTTTTTTTAAACAATCTTTATAAACGTTGAATTGTTTATTCTTGTTCTTTAAGCATATAGCAAACAGAAATATTTAAGCATAAATACATTTCAGAATATTTACATGCATTCAAAAATAGTTCACTTATGCATTTCTATTTTACTAGATCTTTACACCATTTAAACATATCAAATACAAATATTTAACAGACTAGACAACTGAAATTAAATTTAAGCATAAATTTGAATGATATTAATACACATTTATACTGTACATGCAATTTAAGAAATCGAAATATTGTACACGACTAGGGTGGCATTAGATGAAATTAACACTACAATTTGCAATATTTAGATTTACACATTGAATATATTTTAAGAAATTGAATATTTTAAAAGATTAAAGAACAAGGATAAACAATTTGATATTAACAGACAACAACATAATTAGAAATATCTACATGAATTTAAAACAAATGCTATGCTAGGATTTCTGAAAGCTAAAACTGTTAACATGCATAAATCAGCCCTTTGATGCTCAATTTATGTAGATATTTATATTTGATACACATGCATTTTTATATTGCAAATCATTAAGGCATGTCTGACATTTTTAAATCTATAAGCCTCAATAGAACAAGTAACTTGGTGAATATTACTGTTATATATATATATATATATATATATATATAAAAAGAATAAACGAGACCAGTCACTCAAATACACATACACTTTCTACTGTATGTAGAAACTGAAAGCATTTTTTAATTTGGCAATTCTGCATCAGTCTGAGGTCTTTTACTGTGTTGGTCCGCCTGTATGTGATAAAGCAGTCAGTTCACGTTGCATGACATTAAACTTACTTGTACTTGACGAATAACGTTGGCCAATCGTTTGCTGCAACCGTCTTCACCTTTAATCGATTCATTCACCACACCGTCAGCGATTATGATGAAAATCTTGGGAAGGTTCGTATTATCAGGTCCAAGAACGATGGGATTGTTACTGTAGGAGGAAACAAACATTAAACTCAAATCTGCCTCCAAGACTCCCAGAGTTCACGTCGCTGACAGACACGCACCTTTCAATAAGGTCACAGAGATAGTTGAATGTGTGGACAGCTTCCTCTTTATCCTCGTTGAGTGGCAGCCAGGACAGCCAATGAGGGAGGATCTCGTTGACGTTGACGCACTCTGGGCGGTACTTCATGACTTTGGCCACAGCAGAGATGCAGTTCTCCGTGGCGTTGACGTTTTCTTTAACTCTGGAGTCTGCTGACTGGATCACTCCCACAAGCAGCGGGACGGCCTCTGGAAGAACAACCACAATGTGCATGAATATATGTAGGGACCTATGATTTCCATGAAGCAGAAAACAATCCCAGAATCCACTAACTAAAATAACGCAGAAGGTCATGGCATTTGGCAAATTTCGGAGGAATAAATCAAGGACAAAAATACTGCATAAATTCAGAAAAATCTCAATTTTTATTAAAATTAAACCATGACAACGCAATCCAGAAAAATTAAAACAAATTTGAAAAAAATAAAAAATAGGGACCTAAAAGTTAAAATGTAATAAATTTGTTAAACAGCAAGCATCATAAGCACATTTCATGATTTAACTTAATACATGCTTTTTAAAACTAAAATTAAAATAAAAAAACTTATGACTTTAGTAATCAAAAAGCATGTTTAATGTTTACATTTAAAAAAAATAAAATCAACTCTTAGGGGTGAAAAAATTTGATTTGTTAAACTAGTTAAATTATACAAGTTTCATGATTTAAATTAATTGGACGTATGATTACTAAAAATGAGACCATTAACCAGAATCCATAAAATGTTATTTATCCTTAAACATGTAAATTGTTTAACTTTGAATAAACTGCGTAGTCAATTTGATTAGACGTGCTTTTTGATTACTAAAGTTTAACCATTAGAACAATCCAGAAAAACTGAAAAGGGGAGAGGGGGGGGGAATAAAATAAATAAATCCAGGAATCCAAGAAAATGGGAGAGAAAAAAAAAAAAAACTTGGGGAAAAAAATAAACTGGAATTTGGGAACAAATAGCACTGAATTCATGGGGCCCTACTGATGCTAACAACACTGGAAAGCACAGAGGACGTCTCACCTGTGAAAGCAGGCCTGTAGCTGTCTCCTCCAAACTGAGCCATGACTCCGACGCCGTACGCAGCCGCCTGTCGCACCTCCGGGCTGGTGTCACACAGCGCCTGCATCATGGGCCGCAGGAAGTACTCTGCGTATTTGAAGGAAGAAGGGCTGCAGTGTTCGATGACGTCATCGAATATGCACAGACCCCACTGTCTGTCCGCCCAGGGTCTGTGAGGACACTGTCAGGGACACAATACCATAAACACTCTATAACCGGGTAAGGGTCATTCTACAGAAACGTCCACTTTTGGTATGGCAAGATATCTTAATGTGCATTTAAACTTATTAGATTACATTTTGACTTCATGAATACACAAATGACAGCTTAATGATTTTTAAAAATCGTTGTGCACTTATCCATCCATAAGGAAGGTGACACCAGTGATGATTTTCATGAATGCATTTTATAAAACAGATGCTGCAAGGTATGGGATAAGTAGTTTCATTCATCTGTATTCTAGATTTTTTTTTGTTTACAATTCCCTAACAATAAAGCAGGTCATACCAGTGAGCTCAGCTAAAAGCTTCTTATCAAATCATAAGTGAGAGAATTTGATAAGAGACTATTTGACTTATCCTGCAAATATACACACAAATATTCGTCGAATTTAAAGTAAAAATCCATATTCGAGTGCAAAAAATGTTGCATTCGAATTTTAGGTGCCTGTCAGGCTGCCTTATCAGTGGTGCACAAGACGTGATGACGATGTAGGTGTCATTGCGTTTTAATGCTTTGTCTATCCAGTTGAACCCACTGGATGCGGCGCTGCTCAGTCAAAATATTGCAGAAAAAGATAATGCGGAGATGTTTACATCAAAACAAACCAAGCTGTTCACACAGAACGCATATTTAGCGCATTTTCTATTTATCACCATTGCACTCGTGTCTCTCACAAATGTTTAGAAAGCCAAGTAAAATTAATGCAAGTTCAACTTTTAAAAAAACAGACTTTGATGCGCTGATTTGTTTTCACTCCTTAGTATTAAACTATACATGCATAATTACGTAGCTTAAACAATTAGAAACAAAGCATCATGTATGGTTTATAAACATTAAAAGCACTTTTCAAAGATAGTGTTATTTTTATTGCTCTGAAGAAACGTGCATTAGTAATATTTTACTGTGCGCCCTCAGGAGAGAAGCCAAAATCCTCCCCCCCCCCACAATATATAAATAAATAAAACATGCAAAAAAACGAGTTATTACACGAGATTTTTTTGACTACGGATGATAAATAGCTTTTGGCTAATTCTAGTACATTTACGGAAGTGTTTTATTAGTGTACAATGTCCTATTAACTAGAACAAATAAAAAAAAAAAAAAAAAGATACATTTCATTTTAAATGGAAGAAAAACCTGTTTTTGACCTCAAAATAAAGCACTTTCCCTCTGTACATGGCTGTGGGGACGAGCAGTTTTGTGGTGCCTGGAACTCTATACAATTAGTTAAAAAAAAAACAAATATTCCTCATTGATAGCTCAAGGTGGTGTAATTCAAGGAACACATCGTTTCATTTTAAAATAAAGAAATTGTAACCCTAAAGTGTTCAAGTAATATTTCTGTAAAGGCTAGGAACAGAAGAACGGAGACTCCCATAGAATGACCCTTAAAAGCCCAGCTTAACAGCAGATGTGAGGACTTACGATCAGATTGACGATGAGCTGCAGCAGCTGCTCGAACCACAGAAGAACCTTCTCTCTGTAGCTGCTGAAGATGGAGTGCAGGATGTCCGACACCTTGGTCAGGATGTAGACGTCGTTGTCGTCCTGAACATACAGATCAAGAGCAGCTTCATTAGTGATCTAAACCAATGAATCTCTTAGAAACGACTGTTAGATGAGCTGCGCACCTCGTCTTGTAAAGTCTCCTCAACCTGCTCGTCATAGTCTTCATCTTGTCGTTTGGCTGCAGAGAACAATTAGTAAAGCGTCACAAACCTGTATGACTTTCCATGTGAAGATTTATAACGTTACCTATTAGGCCTTAAAGACTGCAATTGGCTGATCATGGCATTCCATTAGCCAATCAAAAAAGGTTTTCCGAAAATTCTTAATAAATAAAAACCCAAAGTAAATCTTTTTGCCAGCTATCATTATTCAGAGGCTGTGTCGTAAAATTGTGCAAGTTTCATGATTTTAATTAGACAAGCAGTAATGGAGTAAAGACTGGAGTAATGATGCTGAAAACTCCGCTTTGATCATAGGAATAAATTACATTTGAACAGATTCAAATAGAAAATAGCCCTTTTAAACTAATATTTCCAAATTTTTTACTGGATTTGTGTGCAAATAAACAGCCCCTGTGAGTGTTGAAGTATTCCTGTGTGACTCACCTTGCCTGACCTCCTGGTTTTTAAAGTGCTCCTCCAGTTTGCCTTTCAAAATGCCGCCCAGCTCCTCGAAGTGCTCGTTGTTCAGGCATCCATCTCCCATCAGCTCGATGCACTAATGAGAGAAGACATTCACTCATTAAAACACAAACAGCATGTAACTCGTACAGGGAACTGCAGAATGAACACGTGAATTACCTTGGCAAACGAGTGCATGATTTCTGACAGCACGTCCGAGTCTGGTTCGGTGCCGATGGATTTGATGAGAGCGTCACACATGAAGTGCCACATCTGCGTGAGGTATTCTGGGCCTCGGACGCGAGCGCACTCCAGCAGGAGAGGCATGGACTCGGCTGCCGCCACACGCACACGTCAAACACACGTCAAGGATGCTAACAGAGTCTCAGGCGCGAGAACAATCATCTCTAAACAAGAGCTTTAAAAAGTAGAGAAACTGAGAACCATCAGGGTTTTTTGGAGTTTAACTTAAACTTTTTTGTTTTATGTACTAAAATGAAAATCAACTGAAATTAATAGCTATAGACATACATATTCAAGAATTGGCTAAAAGCACACATTTCCCCATCCCCTTTATTTGAGCAACTATTTTCTAATGAAGGATATCATCGTGGAAGTAGAACTTCAGCAGAGGAACCATCAGCTTGACGACTTGCTCCGTGTACTCGACGAAACCTTCCTTCAGCTCCTTAGCATAGCACACCTGAGGAAAACAGACGAAGATATATCACCCGAGTAATTCAAGAGAAACACTCCATTTAATTGGTTGCAGGACCCAAAATTAAGAACATTTATAGCTATGTATCATTTCATTAAAATGTATAGATTTAGACCCATTTATAAACCATTCAATGCATTTTATTCAAATGAATTTTGAATAAGGAAATATAGTGGGATTGTGTTACATTTCCAGACTCTATTGGAAACACCACCTGCCAAAAGCATTGATTTGTTCCTCAGATGCTCATTTGGTGGCTCAGTAAGGGTTAATTTTGGACACCGGTTCACTGCATGTCTGGATGGATCGTCTACTCACCAGCATCTGGCACGCAGTTGCTTTCTCCTCCAGTCCTGCCGTCTTTATGCCAAAACTCTGCTGGTCTCCGAGATTCACAAACTCCCAACCGTCATCTTCAGACATGTTCTCCATGTCCTGAGCTGTTCGAGTCAGGCCAAAAACTGTTAGAGTCTCACACTCAGCCAAAAGCTACTAATCTAACACTATATTAAAACATCAAGTATGAATAAACGTTGTGGATTCAATACTATCATCTATAACAATAGATTTATTAAATTCAACACCACCAATAGAAAGAGTAACAAATAAATCCACATTTACTACTACACCCAATAAAAATTATTATAATATACACTAATTATTAAAAATCCTTAATATTAAAAGTATTGGTAATAAAATATAGAATTATTGATTTAAAATTTATAAAATAGTAATACTGATTTTTTCTAAACGCTACAACTTTAAAAATTATTATTAAAATAATATAGTAATAAATATTTAAACTACGACAGCTACTGTTGTCTTATAAGGTGTTACTATTTACTACAGTAGTTGTAACTAAATCAATATTTTTATTTATAAGCATAAATAATGTTATTTGCGTATTATAGTCTATTATTGCTACAGTAGCTGTAAATTTAAATCAAGATTTTATTACCAATAATAAAAAAATAGTTAATTACAATAACATTAAGTGAAAGTTTGAATTAAAAAAAAAAAAAAAAAAAAAAAAAAAAAAAAAAAAAAAAAAAAAGGTAGAATGTTTCTCAGGCACAGATGCATGAATTTAAACCATAAGAGCATCTATGACGCCTAAAAACACAGCCTGTGTAGACCGCTCACTTACTATCAAGCAGGGCCACTTCAGGTTTGATGGAGGCCGTCTTCATCAGCGGGCCCATCACCACAGGCAGGTACTGCTGGAACTCCTTCCCCAGGATCTTACACATGCGCGCCCAGGCCGAGATCATGTAGGAGATCTGCAGGCACAAGACAGCGGCTCAAACACACAAGAGAAAGACTAGTACTGAAATCAGGCTCCGTGATGTGCTCGGCTGGTGTTTGCTGACCTGTGGATCATCATCCTCCAGATCATTGAAGTCAGTCTGTGTCTTCAGGAGGAGCTGCATCACAGCTGAAGCATCCGGCATGAACTACAGGAGAAATAGTGTAAAAAGAGTTGGATACAAATTAAGCGTTTACACAACCAAACATTGCTCAGGTGCAAACAGGTGAATTTTTTTTTTTTTTTTTTTTTTAAACTTAAGAGCAAGTAGTTGGCATAAGCAAAATGATTTAGTAGGATGTATTCATTTGTCAAGGTTTAAATAAAAATAAATCAGATTAAAATGGATACATGACTTTGAGCTATTATTAGTTTTACTTAAAAGGATAAATTAAGACTAATAAAAAGAGACAAATGTCAAGAAAATAATAAAAATAAATTGGGTTTATTCAAATAAATTTAAATGAAAGAAATGTGTAAATAACAAAACAGACCACGTTAAAAAAAATAAAAATAAATAGATCTCTATGATCTGCAATTCTTCCATTCAAAAGAATAGTTGGCACAAGCGTGAATGCATCACATTTAATGTTTTAATAAATAGATTAATGAATCAATCAATGAATAAGTTCTACACTTATTTTGATCTCTTTATTTGATTCGATATTTTTTACCTTAGACAAGTAAAAAGTAAAAAAAAGTTAAAGATTCAAAAAAAAAAAAAAAAAAAAAACCAATTAGATCAAAAATTAACCACCACAAGTACATTTATATAAAAAAAAAAAAAAAAAAAAAAAAAAAAAAAGTTTCTCCACGATCCATCTCCCTTAAGACGCACCTTCTCTTTGCCCACAGCCAGGCCGATGAGGCTGATGCACTCGATGGTCTTTCCTCGGAGCAGGCGAAGCTCCTTCTGAATGGCGTTCTCCACGATGTGTTTGAGGGAGGGCATGAACAGATCATAGTACGGCACAAACTTCTCCTCGGCTGTATCAGCCACTGAGGCGATCGACGTCACAACCTGCTCCAGCACCAGTTTAGTGCCCTTCTGGATCAGCTGCAAGAGTCAAAGCCAACATTAAAGCACCGACTCCCCGCCATAAACCAGACAAACACCGCAACACTCTCACTCCATACATGATCACACAACTACACAGCGTCTGAATTGAGGGTCAGTTGAATTTAAATTCAGCAAACTTAAATGAAACTGCATTCATTTCTGAATTGAAGCTGAACAGACCCTAATCCAGACCAAACAACATCTCACCGCGTTAGCTTTGTGCACCTAACAGAAGAGAAAACAGATGGAGAAGCTGCAGTTTCCAGTCGCTGACTTAAACTCCCTGTAACTGATTTAATAAAGAGAGGGACGGGACGCACCTCCTGGAGTTTGGCCACCATGATGACGTGCAGGTGCTGGACGAGGCTGTCCAGATAGGGGATGAGCAGGGTTTTGGGACAGTCCTCGGTGAAGTTAATGAGCGCAGCGGCGGCGTGGGCCTGGACGCGAGGGTTCGACTGATCCTCCATGGTCTGCAAGAGCGCAGAGATCACCTACAGAAAAACAGAGCAACGAGGAATCAAACAGGGCTGGCACCAGCATGTCCTGTTTCTGGAGCCAGTCGCAAAAATCATTTCAATTTGATCATTAAAAAGGAAACAGCCTGGGTTCAATACTACAATTCATGATATTGATTTATATAAAAATAATTGCAGTTCATTACTTTATTGGTCAGAACATACGTGGCAGACTTGTTACTTGTTTAGATGGCAATATATGGTGAAAATTCCTATTTGGTCATATATTCTGAGACGTAGGCTAGAATCTGTGATTCGGCGACTGACAGCTACACATTCACCTCAAAACATTAGATTCATCCGCGCCGGAGCACCGGAGCACAACCCCACGCACGGAAGACAACGCCGCACAGAGCTGCAATTACAGCTTTCCAAACATAGACGGCGACAGAGGCAAGAGTTACGGACTGCAGCTTTAATTTGATTAAAACTAAATAAAACTGAAGCTGTAAATTTAAATATATCTTACTATAACAATTATTATTATTAAATATATTATAATTTTTATATTTAGTTTTAAAAATAGTGTTTATTACCATTCCAGTTTTTATACAATAAAAATATTGATTTATTTAAATAACGTTGTCTACACAACTTATTTACAGTAGCTGATCAATATTACTAGATAACTCATTTTCACTATGGTTCATTAATAACATTGATTTGCATCTTATTACAACTACTGTTTATCGTTACTTTTAGTAGTAATTTACATGAAAATTATTTTAACTAATACTAGTCTTTATTTTTTCAGTAGTTGCAATAATTATATCCTTGTTATAATTAAGTCTTGTTAAGTCTTACTATTTAAATGTTTTTTTCTGTTCATGTCAGATGTGTATGTACCAGGAGCACCTTCGTACCACAACAAATTCCTCGTGTGTTTGCGCACACCTGGCGAATAAAGCCAATTCTGATCCAATCACATTAATAAAACAAAAACCAAGTTACTACTACTGTCAAAGTTGAATGCATTTGTTGCACTGAAATAAATGTATAATGCACTGAAACAAGCACAATTTCACTCCCCATGCAATACATGAGTTTAGCAAGACTTGAGATCAAACTAGAGTGCTTCTACTGCTTTTCCTTTCTGGAGCAACCCACCTTTCATTATATGGAAAACACCAACATGAACAATGTTTAAACTGCTTGTGTGTCCAGTGAGGAAAGGGGAAAAATAAATAAAACCAACACCAAGCGATACCTTGTCGTGGAATTTCTTCTGGAAGGTGGGGGCGAAGTCTGTGGCCATCTGTCCAATAGCGTTACAGGCGGCGTAACGAACCCTGGGGTGCTGCAGGGGTTTGGAATGAGGCTCGGTTTAGCGTCTGTACTTGTTAAAACATCAGAAATGAAGTGCTGTGATTTTTCTTACAGGATCCTGACAGAAGAGCAAAACGAAGCTGACGATCTCGCTCAGAATGGCCTCCATCTGCTGGTGACAGCCCTCGCCGATAGCAGAGAGCGCCATCAGACCGGCGTGCCTGTACTTCCAATCGGCTGAGGGGAAATAAAACATTAGGAACAAAATCTCATTTCTATAAGTGCAATGCCAATAATAGATCCCGACTCATCTACTCACGGTTCTGCAACATCTGCATGATGTGCTGTTTGATCATGGGAAGGACGATCTTTCCTCCGAGGCCACATGCAATCCTGTCCAGAGCGCTTTCACCCGCAACAGCATTACTGAACACCAGCAGAGACCAGAGTCAAATTACACTTATAAACCTCTAGAACCAGGAACAGTGAAGCTCTATCGACAGGTCTGTCAGAGCAATAACGCCTGCAGTTACAGCAGGGTTTATGAAGGTGCATCTCAGACTTTAAGACCAATTATAGAAAATCTAAGGAGCAAAGAAACAATGTTCTTTAAATATAAAGATCTACATAGAGTTGAATTAGCAACACTTCCAAGGTTTGAACGTCAAATTTCCAACTGTTATACTGTTATAGTTAACATTTTGAATTAGCTTTTATTTTAATTTCCTCTTTTAATAATATTGTTGTTTTTGGCAGTTTTGGGTTATTTAATGTCTAGTTTTTATTAATATTTTCCAGTTTAACTACAAGTTAAGCTGAATTTGAATTTTTGGCTTGTCAACTAGCTGAAATAAAATAAGTCTTATGTATTTTTAAAATGCAAGTTCATTTTAAGTAATATTTTTATGGTTTTAGGTTTAGTTTAGTTTTTTTAACAAGACTTAATATCTTAATTTTGCATCAAGTAAATATACCTTGATTTAAAAGGAAGTTTAGATATTTGAATTGGGAAACAAAATCTTTTTTTTTTTTGCAGTGCATGCTAAATTTATTGCCATGACTATGAATTTAGGACTTTCAGCTCCTTTTCAAAGCATCAGTTTGTACACAGATCTTAAAAACCACAAGATTCCACAAAGATCAAATCCTACGAGACCTTTTTTTAGTAACTGGAAAATTACTAATATGCCAATTACCCGGTGACTGTGAATACTTGGATTGGTCAACTGCAGCTAAACTCTGGTTAAATATTTTGCATTCGCAAACAATTGTCTGCTGCCCCCCAAAACAGTAATACTGTACTTAGTGATGCAAATATTAAATCTCACCTGTCGAAATCATCATCTTCTAGTTCATCAGCCATGGCCCACTCCTCATCCTCCTCCAGATCCACCATCATACTCAACATCTGAGGCACTGAACACACATTTAACAGCAAAAATGAGTCAAGTTCACAGCAGAAAACCTACTATTTAGCAAGTAATTAACAGTGTTGGGAGAGTAACCAATTAGCATTGCTATCAGCTTCATTTTTCTGAAGTGTGACAACACCCCAATTGCTTCTGAACTGCAATTATTTTTACTTGACAAAACACTAATCTAAAGTGACAAAATGCACGTTAAGTTGCATGGTACTGTGCACTCGAAAGTTTCACTTTCACTGGCTTTGCCTCTGGTAACATACCAAGCGTTAAATGTCTCTTACCGCTCTGAGCAACGATGTTGGTGTGTTTTCTCAGCATTGCAGCAGCGGTTTCAGACAGTGTGACAATGACTTCCAGCGCCAGCTGCCGCTGCATGTTTGTAAGGTTGGTGTCTGCACACAACTGGAGTCAAACAAAGATACACGTTTTAATCAGATTCTAATAATTGTTATTCTGCATTCGTCTTGATCTATTAAAAAAGGTTGCATGGTTTAAAGTCAGTCTTTGTGCATCATTCTCACTTTGAAAGGAGGAGAGCGTTTTAGTCTGAGGCTCAACATGCTTACACCCCCCCGAAAACATGTTTCTGCAACCGGGCTGTGGAAGCTGCATGGGAATGGCAACTTCCAAGCATTAAATCACAGAGATCGATATGTGCCTGTTAAATAAAACCTCATGGATCAGCACAGACGAGCTGCCTCAAGGAACCACCAGGCACAACCGAAGGGGTTTATATAGACTTTTAAACTTAAAAAAAAAAAAAAAAAAATAATAATAATAATAATAATAATAATAATAATAATAATAATAATGCAGCCTTGATGAGCAAAAGAGACTTTTTTTTTTAAATCAAATCAAAAGTACAGTAAAATTGTGAATTGCAATTTAAAATACATTTTCTATGCGAATTTATTTCTGTGATGCGCAGCTGTATTTTCAGCATCATTACTCCAGTCTTCAGTGTCACATGATCTTCAGAAATCATGCTAATATGCTGATTTGCTGCTCAAACATTTCTGATTATTATCAATGTTGAAAACAGTTGTGCTGCCGATATTTTTTGGAACCTGTGATACTTTCAGGATTCTTTGATGAATTAAAGTTAAGAACAATGCTTACTCAATTCTTTAAGTGTAATGTAAAAGTAAAATAGAAATAAGTTTCACATTAATTGAACATCCTTGCTGAATTAAAAAGAAACAAGATGTACCGTCCCCAAACATTTGAAAAGTAGTACATAGTTACAATAAACAATCAGCATATTAGAATGATTTCTGAAGATCATGTGACACTGAAGACTGGAGTAATGATGCTGAAAATTCAGATTCGATCACAGAAATAAGTTACATTTTACAACTCACATAGGAAGGTTTTAAAATTTTAATAATTTCAAATAAATGCAGCCTTTAAGCATAACTTTTGAGACTTAAATTAAAAATCTTACTGATCCCAAACTTTAGGATGGCACATATACACTTTAAATATTCCCAACTAATCAATATAAAATAGAGCCAGGTTGCACGTTGGCTCACCTTCAGGCTCAGTTGGAGAGTGGCTTCCAGGTTTGGTCTTAGGTATTTGGGGGCCGTGTCTGCAATCTCCACCAATGACTTCAGCACAGAGTCGTCACCACGGTAACAGGATTCATTCACCGCCTGATTGAAGAAAGAATCTTGTAGCACACTTTTTTTTTTTGCAGGACTCAACACCAAGCACTTTTTCTACAATTGTTCAGATTCTTACTTTCCCTGCCCAAAAAAAAAAAAAAAATTATGGGTACCCATAACCCATAATTATACATGCTAATAAGATACCAGTGAAATTTCACACAGCAAAAACTACTAGGCTAACTAACAGAGTCCAAACATTAAAAGGTGTAATGTTTATTTTCAATATAATTTTATATATAACAGTAATATAATTTTCAAGTTTACAAATACTATACAACAGAACAAAAAGACACAAATTAAAGAAACAGTGCTTTAAGTTTTAAAACCGGTAGGTCTAACAGTATTATTCAGGTACAGAAATTGAATAAAGTAATCAAAAGTAAAAACACTGCTTAGTCTGTAAAATTTAAATATCGATCAAGCTACAACAGTTATTCAGATAAGAGCAGGGAGTGATTCCCTTTTGTTAATTGATTAACATTAATGACAGACAGCAGCAGGTATATTAGGCTACTGTCACTTTAAGACCTAATGCACAGATTCAATATTGAATCGTATCCAATGCTCTAGTTTTATGCTCTAGTTTGCCTTAAAGCATGAATGCAGACACTAATGAAAGTGAACACAAGGGTGCATTTAACTCATTAAGCTCTAAGTGTGCAATGATACCTATATAAGTGTCAATATGCATGCTGTCCTCGGCCCATTCAATTCTCCAGTGTGAACTTGGCAAAGGGTATATTCAAAAGCACAAAGTGGGAACTAGCGAGTACTTTGAGTCACCAAAAGCCCAAATAAAAAAAATAAAAAGAGCTGACATGCAAGTTACTGAGTAAAGGTGTGGTGAGCAGCTCTTCACCTGTAGGATACCGGGAAGAAGGTCTGAAAAGTGTTTCAGCAAAGCTGTGTTGCCCTCATTGGACAGGACGAAGGAGGAAGCCGCACGCGCAGCCAGGGTTCGAATCTGCAAATGAAAGTAGTTTAAAATTAGTCACTCTTAAACAAAACCAGCACAACTTGAGGAATCAAAGAATAAAAAAGGAGCTTTAGAAAACCAGTTCTTTATTGTGCACCACGTTTCATAACAAAGGCTTTCATCAAGAATAAAAGACTACATATAGCAGGGACAAAAAACTAAAAATGCAAACAAAAGAGCAAGTTCAAACTTGCTCAACCAGCGAGGAAATCAAATATGTCAGATGATTTGTAAAGGTTGGATTTAGGCTCCTCACAATAGAATTCATAATGATTCTTCATCTTTTGAGTGATTTCACCAAGCTTGAATATAAAAAAAAAGTCTGCATTTTAAATTAAGTACCATTTATATATTAAAATTAATGATTTGATATCCAATCACAAGACACATCAGGAAAGAGCGCTATAAATCAGGCCAACATACTCCATTAAAGTGGTGAAATTAACTAGTATTTTGTACTGAAATAAAAAAAAGTTAAAAGAATGAGAGATTTAATAGCTATGCATTTAAATTCTTAAGAGCATACATATGTTAACAGACATTATCAAATTATTCTCTGTAAACTCTTCATTTTTCAAATGACTTCTGGTTTTTAAATGTGACAGAAGCTAACGAGCTTGAGACACTGACCTGTGGGTTTTCCTGATCCTGCATGCACTGAACTAACATGCGCTTGATCACTTCCAGGTAATGCTGCTGCTGATTGCCAAAGATACCTGGGAAGTTCCTGTATGAAGAGGAAACGGTTCAGAAAGAGAATTGCACAGAATAAACTAATTCCGAGTCAGTTTTGGGTAAGTAACCAAAAGTGTAGCAGCTTAAACTTTACGCACCAGAAAATGTGCAGCGCTGCTTCCCGGAGACTGACATCTTGAGAATTCACCGAATCGAACAGGAACTTGAGGATCTCTGGCCACTGATTGTTGCCATCATCATCTTGGGATAAAAACACAAGGTATTAGTTCACGTCTACGCCATTTGGTTCGGCTGAACCGAAGTACAAGAGTCAACTCACCGATGAGATTGCGAGAGAGCTCCGCGGCGATATCGCAGACCTTCTTGCGGATGTTGGAGGAGCATTCGGACTGGATTCCAGCGAGCAGCTCTGTCTTGATGGCCGTCTGCACGTCGATGGCCAGGCTGGGATAGACCTCCTCGAAAGACGAGGACAGCAGGCGCCGCAATAGCACGGCGGCCATCTGCTTAACCTGCGGAGACGCATTCGAGAGCTTCACACAGCTGTAGGGACTTGCTTTGCAGATAAAGCAACAGGTTCAAATGTGGGACTTAAAGTTTGAGAAAAAACAAACAAATGAAGCATTAAAAGGAAGTTTACAACAGCAGGGTTGACTAATGACTGCAGCTTCCTGTCCAGGTGGAGACACGGTCTAAAATAACTCTCTAGAGAGCATCTCGGAAGATAATTTCACACAAAAGCGATGCATTATGCTGTGCTACTTAAAGTATTAGCATTATGAGAACACTTAACTAGGATGAGAACTGTTTTACTAAGTGAACTAGAAACTGTCACATTAAAAGACCAAGAAAACAGGAATGCACGAGGACTTTTATAGGTTGACTGTCGCACTCTAGTTTCACACATCTATAAATATCTGAGGTCAGGAGACTGAAATGAGACAGTAGGTGAAGCAAAGGCTTAAAAAGCATTGAGAGGACAACTAGACAATGGGGCGGCATGTTTTGTGACCGCATTGTTATCTTGGAATTTGGGTGGTTAAAATGGTTAAAGATGTTCACTGGTGGGCTTCACACAATTTAAATGTCATTTAACTGAACATGGCTTCTACTACATAGCTCTACTTCTTACAATGTTTGGTTAATAAACCTTCACAAATAAAATGTGTAATGTTCTGTCTGACAAAATGCATGGAAAAAAAAAAAAAAATCTAATTGCAATTTGCGATTAACAGTTATTACAGTTTAAGTACTGACAAAGCTGAATTAAAAGCTGCAAATTCAATTTAAATTTGAAGTAGCTTAAGCTTAAAAAAAAAACACAAATGACTTAATTACAGAATTTAATCAATGAAAACTTTTAAACAATAAATCAATTCAAAATAAAACCATAACTACACTAAAACACTGGCGATTAAAAAAAAACAAAACAGGTTTGCTGTGATTTGCACAGCTGCACAATTAAAAAAAATTGTGATTATAAATCAATTAATAATTAGATTGTTTTGTTTGTGATTGCTACTAAAAGTTCAAACAACTTTGATCTAGTACAGTAATATTTAAGGCCGCCCTAGTTGACATGCTTCCCTCTAAAACACAGTGCATATTTAATTAAATCTCAGCCTTTAATTGATTTAAACATGCAACACTACCAAAACTCAACTACAAATTGTGAAACAATAGTTACCACACTGGGTTTAAAGGGGTCATATAATGCTCATTTTCCACAAGATGACATTCTTTGGAGTCTTAATGAAATGTCTGTAACATAGTTTGGTTAATTTCTCATTGGTAGTGTAACACCTTCACTCTGTCAAAAACAGCTCTTTTCAGAGCAAGCCATATTGTGTCATTCTCCTTTAAATGTTAATGAGCTCTGCTGACTCCGCCCCTCTCTTCCATGCCGCTCTCTGAGGGACTGTTTACTTCAGCGGCAAACTATTGTGGGAGTGGCCTCAATTTGAGAAAGGGGTAAAGGTTTTAGTAGATTTAAAAAAAAAAAAAAAAAAAAACCCTCGGGTGGATCATCATTATAGGGTGGTTGTGTACACACATTTCAGTTCAAACAACTTGTAAAAGTGCATGTAACATTATATGACCCCTTTAAGAGAGGTTAACCCTCGGTAAACCTCTTTTAAAGGGGTCATATAATGTTAAATGCACTTATATGACCTTTCAAGTGTGCTGTGAAAGCCTGCCCGCTCTTGTAAAAACCTCAACTGTATCTTAAGCTTTGGACCGTCGCAGGTTAGTCTGAACAAGTTGCGGGTCTCGTCTTGAGCAATCAGTTTTTCCAGGAATTGAATTCAACAAACATAAACAAGGTCCAGTCGGAAGAACTCCAGTGTCTCCATTTAACCTCGCCCACTCGTGGTCAGCTCAACCGCGCTACTTAACTACCAACAACATCTCAACGATCGACCACGAGACAACAGCACACCGTCTGACCCTGAGAGAGCAGGTATGAGGCATAATGGACGGTGTAAACAAAGCACTTTCTGCCATTTATGCTGTTTAAAGACAGTGCATAGTCTCTAAATGGATGCACAGAATAAATATTACAGCTGTGATGACAGTAAACCGACTCTCACGTACCTCCTCGGCAGCGGACGCATCACGGATAGCCTGCAGTAAAAATGTGATCTTCGTCTGGCCGGGGATGGTGTCATACGTTTCCTACAAGAACAAATGAAGAAGTTAATGAGCGCCATCATAGTTTATACATATAGATGTTTGAAAGACCTTTTTAAGACCGAATATAAAAAAAAAAAAAAAAAAAAAATCAACTGAAAGGAACTCAAAACATAAATGTTTTCTTAAAGAGATATTTCACCCAAAAATGAAAATCATTTACGCACCCTTATGTTGTTCCAAACCTGTAGTTGTCGGTAGCCATTGACTTCTATAATTATATATACACCTACTATGGAAGTCAATGGCTACCAGTAACTTTTTGATTACCAACATTCTTAAATATCAGAAGAAAATAATTCATACAGGTTCGGAGCAACATGAGGAAGAGGAAGTTGTACTATATTTGTAAAATTTGCATTAGCAAAATTTTAAGTTTAGAAATGTCAAACCAGTCTCCATTACTTCTTGATTCACTTCGCAAAAATAAATACAATAAAAACACTTAAGGCTTGAAGACCAGTAGAAATAACTCTTACAAATAACTATGCATCACAGAAAATTGCTGGTGTGTCACTTTTGTGTTTTTTGGGTTTTTTTTGATTGACAATTTTTCTTATTTGTATTCAATGACTCTTATTTGATTCCAATTTGTTTGGTTAGACATTAAATTTGAGATTGTGACTAGGGGGGGAAAGAAAAAAAAAAAAAAAAAAAAAAGTTCCTGCTCAATATTTGTTGTTTTCCAGTGCAAATTTCTAAAGATTGTTAATGCGTACATTTACTTGAGATGCAAAGTGATACAAAAAAAAAAACAGATAAATTCCACAGAAAACAAAAATCGACTTAATTCAAAGGGAAACATTTTCACTCAAATGTCAGATATTTGTTCTCATTTTAAGCATAAACTGCTCAGTTTTTCCAAGAAGTCATATTATATTTGCATCAAGCGAGTGCATCTTGATTTGAGGATTCTTAGATGCTCATATTGGAAAACAAACACTGAGGAAGGCATTGATTTTTTGCAATGCATCCATGATTTAATGCCCTGCTCTAATTTTAGACTTTTTAAGGCCTTATTTGTGGAATTAGGACCTGCAAAAACCCTGAGAGACACCTAAACTTCACATGATTTCTGCACAGAAAAGATTCCAGCTTTAAAAAGCAAAATAAGTTCATTCTGTTCATCCAGAAGGAGGAAAGAGACCAACTAAGCCTCTTAAGATGTGCATTTTGCATGAGTCAAACAGATTCTTGGAGTCAGTTTACAAGTGACAAATGGACGAGGTTATGCGCAGAATGCCTGGAATGAACGGTGCAATAGGAATGTGTGATCAAAACTAGGAAAATTGCACACCTCAAAGCTTTCAGAAACTTAATAGCAATAATTTCATAGGACTGTCAGACATAAGAGTGACATCACAGTTGATTTCTGGGGGCCAGTTGGCCCTTGTCACGCTGTGAGCATCTGACTCAGTTTCCGCTGAGCATTAGCGTGCCGCTGGCCAAGCATTGTCCGTGCTAAAGGAAAGTGCTGACCGATGGCAGAGATGAGTGATAAGACCTAAAGACCCATCCTGATCCACATGAGCTCAGGTTTGAACTCCCCACAGATAAAGAAGCGCCTAACAAAAGACTAGTCTGAACACGTGCCAATGGGGAGCCTAGTTTTGGGGGGAAAATTCGAATTTGCCGCGAAATCTGGGACGCTGGTGACCTTCCATGCAAAAGTGGGGTTATAAGCGCATATTTAATGTAACGAGAAACTTAAAAGGTTCATGCGATTGAAAGCACATCCCTGACCCAAATCCAAAGTGTTTCCATGACATGACAGTATGAATGGGCATCTTTTGTGATCAGCTCATCTCATGGCGTGAAGATGGGTGTAAAGTTACTGTTTAATGAGTGAAATACAAGACTCGTTTAGATAAAGAGTTTAAATATTCATCATTCTTCTAAGAAATGTTGTTCGATTATCATGTTGCTCGTTGAGGGGAGATATAAAAAAACGTATGCAAATACAAACAGACTGCGGTTTTGTTTGTGTGGTCAGCGTTAGTGACTTTGACTGACAGTTCTCGGAAAATAAGACGCAAATGTGACTCGTTCAAAACCTTCACATGGCTGAAATACCGATTTAACGACCCGTTTGAACCGCTCACGCCGATCTGAGCGACACCAGCGCCGGTTAGCAGCGTCACAGGAGCCGCTGCTCGAATAACAACACAAAAACGGGAAATACGACGTTAAGAGATTGAATCATAAAAACATCCGATTTATAATCGTTTTAACTGAGACGGGACACAAAAACGTATTACACATGTTTGTAATGCTGGTTAGGCCACGTTGATACGCAGCGCACGACAGTGATGACCGATTCGCGAACGAATCGCTCATTTGAGTCGATTCCTTTAAGTGATTCGGTGGAACTGATGATTTGATTGAGTGCATGTTAAACCGAAATCAGTCTTTGTAAATCCGACATAGTGTGCACAGTGAAAGACAATAACAATATTGTTGTTATTTCTAAGTCCCTAGTCAGAGTCTCTAATTAATCCTTAAAGTTTACTCTTTAAAGAGTATAAACAAACATAATCGCAATCAAATAATTTAATCCAAAAATAAGATCATTGAATCCAAATAAGAAGAGATAAAGAAATCACAACATACGTCAAAGTAACGTTACACACACCACAAAAGTAAAGTAAAGAGCCACACGACGAGCAATTCTATGTGATGACTCAAAAGAACAGAGGAATTTGTTTTTGGAGTTGGTTCGTTGAAACGAATCGACTCTCTGAAATGATTCGGAGCCGCATAGCAGCAGCGCGCGCTTCACACATGTGCTGGGCCAGAGCGAGGCTGAGCGGCCCGCGCTAAAACTGCGAACCGAGATTACGTTAGATTTCCCCACATAGATCCACAAAAAGCGGTCCTGACCCGGCTTCCATACCTCGGATTGCTTCCTGACGGTGTTGTCAGGGCTCATCAGGTTGCTCAGTAAGAGGTAGAACTGCTGCTGCTCCGCCATCGCTGCTGGATTCAGAAAGAGAGACGAGCGAATGAAAGCCGGCAGGGGAAGCGACCTCTGACACCGGACGGCATGAACGGAGGGACATGATTGGCTCCCGACGCGCCGTCTCTGCACCTCTGATTGGCTAACGCTTGTGAATGAGATTAAATGATTGGCGTGGTTGGTGCGTTGGGCTGTCAGTCATCGAGACGCACAAGGGACTTTGATATAATTCAGCTGCTGATCATCCGTTGGCTGCGGAACGCGGGTAATGTCGAAGTAGGCGGAGTCTAGACGGACGCAATGACGTCATTGCAAAATAAGTGCGACCGTAAACGCGGGAAATTATCTTGTGAAAAATATTAAAGGCGTGTCTATTGTAAAATATTATGAATCTGTATTTGGCGTCGTGTGAATGTGTTTTTCAATTATACACACACATATACACACACACACACACACACCATGTTATATCTTCGTAGCTTCAGACTTCATGCCTTTGTTTTTGTAACGTTGTTAATGTTCACAAGTTCTTTAATAAATAAAGAAAACAAAACAAAACAAAAAAAAAACAGGAAATTATCAGTCATTATTCAAATGTACAGTAGTTAAATAATATAATAAATGATAACAAAATAATCTCGGTCGGCCTTGATTTCTTAATATTGAATTGTGCTAAAGTTTACAATTTGTTTTTTGTTTTTTTTTTCATTATAGTGTGAAGAAGAGTTCAATTGATCATAAATAAAAGTGATTTATCACAAAATTAATAGTCTCTTTTAAGTGATTTATCACAAAGAGTCTTGTTTTCCTGTCATTCTAATATATTATATTATATTACATTCATTATATTATTTTATATATTTGTTTGTATTTCTCTTTGCTGCTCCTCAGCAATTTTATGTATTGAATAACGTTTTATTTGAAGCCTATTTTGCATTGTTTGAAAGGAAAATTAAATAGGCAAAATACATGTTCATACGTCAATTAGCTCCATTAAGTCAGTACTAAAAATGTAAATGTTTATTGCATCTCTTATGTAAAGAGAATGTAAACATATATATCTCTCGCTATCTCTCTCTCTCTCTATACAGATCCCTTTCCAAGTATTTTTATTTTTTTTGTCTAGATTTGAAAGGATTGTCTGGACCTTTTCTGGACTTGAGGGAGCTATGTTTAAGTTTGCAGGATGTTCAAAGTAAAGTTTTATATAAATGCATTGTAAAAGTTTTAAACAAGGCAACTTTAAAAGAGAAATTGGGGCTAGATGATCAAGATAAACCTGTTTGGAGGGTTTTATATAAACCACCAATTGAAAAACGTACAGAGGATATTCAGTGCTTTACACGGCGCAGTTGCTGTAAATGCATTTGTGAGTGTTATAAATCCCAATATATTAAGTGATTGTCCTTTTTGTAAAATGAGGGAAACGATGCTCAAGGTTGCATGACTTGTTTTGTTTTCTTGATGCTCTTTTCATGAGGTTTGGGGAGTCTTTTTCTTCTGGAATTTTTATTCTTGGCCCTAAGTACAGTGTGGCGCAAAGAATGAAAAGCCAAATGTTTAATTTTTTAATTGGACAAGCCAAACGTGCTGTTTATATAAGCAGGAAAAACAAAATTGAAGGTAGAGAAGGACAACACGTGGTAATAGTTTTTAAAAATCTGGTAAAATCTAAAAAAAAGTTCTATAAAATGATGAATGATATAGAAAGTTTTTTGTATAAATGGTGTTTTAAAGAAGCTATTTGTACAATTGTAGAAGAAATGTTAATCTTTACTACTATGTTACAAGAAGCTTTGTTTTTTTTTTTGCACAGTTTTTTGGAGTTTTGGAAAATTTGTTTTGTTGTTTTAATGACTTTGTAATGATTGAATAAAGTGTGTTGAAAACTCTCTCTCTCTCTCTCTCTCTCTCTCTCTCTCTCTCTCTCCCTGTGTGTGTGTGTGTGTGTGTGTGTGTGTGTGTGTGTGTGTGTGTGTGTGTGTGTGTGTGTCCACGCTTTGGACTGTGACGTTTTATCATACCTTTAACAAATAAACATGTCTTATCTGTAATTGAGTTATCAACCTTTGCAATGCAAGTGCTGTACAGAAATGTAAATCTTGAACTTTGGAAATCTGAGAATGACTCTGCTCTGCTGAAGGAATTTTAAAAAGGCCAAATTTTAAAATAAATAAAATTACCTTTAATTGGCCACAAGAGGGTGCGAGAGAATCCCTTTGACAATCTCCAGACACATGCAGAGCCTTCAAAAACTATTTGTTCTCTTCAATCGCACTGAATGTCATTACACTAGAGAACAAAATGTCAAAGTCTCATCTGTTCTCAAATGCTCCAGGATCTTTTCTTTTCAACTTCACTTTTCTTCATGATTTTTGAAGTCAGAAACCACAATCAAACACAAGTCACACAATACTGTCTGTCTTCATAGTCAACACTGCATCTATTGTTTTAGAATTTCAAACTTCTTTTCTACACAATTTGATCTTTTAATATATTTAATCAATCAACCCTGGCTCACACAGAAATTTTTTACATGACACAATGTCTGTTTACCCTTGTGCACAAGTAAATTAGTCATACACCATAAATGTTTATGTTCTATTATTGTTTATTCATATTTTTATGGCTTCATTATTTTGTCAACAGCTTTTATTTTCAAGCTCACAGCCTGTGAAGGGATGCATTGGGTTGACTTCTGGAAAGTGTCCAGCCTCTGCATGCTTCCATAACGGTCACTTTGAGCTATTGCACACACTAAAAACAAACTAAGATGATATTTTCTGAAGAGAATATGAGTGGTGCTTGCCAATACGAAACTCACCATTGCATGTTCCCATCATTTCCAGTATTTTCTATGCATGTTCTAAATGGTTGCTAGGGAGTTGCTAGGGTGTTTCAAGTGGTTGCTAGGACGTTGCCATGCAGTTGTCAGGGTATATAGGTTATATTTTAAAACATGATTTGTTAAAAGAGTTTTCACTCTATTGTATCCCATATTTATTCTCATTAAACAACCTAGAGTTTGAATCAAATTCACAGATCGTTAGCTATAGATCTGTGTGAGATTGATAGAAAATAGACACACTCTCTGGAGCCAGGAACTGTAATGGTGAGTGAAATGTTTCTGAGACAGGCCACATCAACTGACAGCCGGGGAAAGCGGGGTCTCCCACGACCCTTTGCTGTGTGGGATGGAGATGTGGAAATAGCACTCTGCATTTTGGCAGCAGTCGAGTCCCACTGGGGTAGTTTGGAGAGCGACCAAAGCAGAGTGGAAATAGAAGCTGGAAAAGAAAGAGACATGCGTTCTGTGGAGTAAAACTACCCGTCAAGCCTCTGCAGCTGAATATAGGTTAGTGAAAAAACTCACTGTATGTACAGTTGAGTTTAAAAACTACACAAAAAATGTAGTAATGCTAGGGAACATGCACAACACCTTAGCAACTTCACAAAATGCCAAGCAACTACTCAGAATACACAAGCCACGTGATAAGTGTGATACAAAACACTCAGAATATCTTAGCAACACCTTAGCAACCACCAGAGTACTTTAGAAACCACAACACCCTAGCAACCACCTAGAGCACCAGAGCAACCACACAACAATATGCTAAATATTGCTCAGAACATCTAAGCAACCGAATAGCAAAACTCTGGTAACCATCTAAAACATCTTAGTAACTGTGTAGCAACACCCTGGCGACAACCCAAAACATCCTATTAACTGTATAGCAACACCTTGGTGACAACTCAAACATCCTAGTACTGTAACCGTGTAGCAAAACCCTGGTGATAACCCAAAACATTCTAGCAACTGTATAGAAGCACCTTGACAACAACCCAAAACATCCTACTGTATAGGGACACACTGGTGACAACTGAAACACTCTAGCAACTGTATAGCAACAACCGGGCGACAATCCAAACATTCTAGTAACTGTATAGCAACACCCTGGCGACAACCCAAACATTCTAGTAACTGTATAGCAACACCCTGGCGACAACCCAAACATTCTAGTAACTGTATAGCAACAACCGGTCAACAATCCAAAACATCATATAGCAACACACTGGCGACAACCCAAACATTCTAGTAACTGTATAGCAACACCCTGGTGACAACCCAAACATTCTAGTAACTGTATAGCAACACCCTGGTGACAACCCAAACATTCTAGTAACTGTATAGCAAGAACCGGTCAACAATCCAAAACATCAACTGTATAGCAACATACTGGCGACAATCCAAAACATCCTAGTAACTGCATAGCAACACCCTAGCGACAATCTAAAACATCAACTTTATAGCAACATACTGGCGACAACCCAAAATATCAACTGTATGGCAACACACTGGCGACAAACCAAAACATCCTAATAACTGTAGAGCAACACCTTGGTGACAACTCAAACATTCTAGTACTTTAAATGTATAGCAAAACCCTGGTGATAACCCAAAACATTCTAGCAACTGCATAGCAACACCCTGGTGACAATCTAAAACATCAACTGTAGAGCAACACCCTGGCGATAACACAAAACATCCTAGCAACTGCATACCAACAACCACAGAAAAACATCATAGCAACAGCATAGAAATGCACTATACAGAAAAGAATAATTCGGCAACACCCTAGCAAGTTTTGCATGAACTCCAGTGACTTTTTCTTTAAAAAAATGTTAAAGTCTAGTTCACGATTTGGTATCTGCATTGTGGTCTGATGTCTAATGGTACGTTTGTCCTTCAGAGACGTCTTCAGCCCTCGTCCTCCACAGCTGCCCAGAACAGAGGGGCTCGTGGGTATTATGTAAAGTGTGTGTAATGTACGTGGGTGTGTTTGGGAGAACAGGACTAACAGGAGGGAAGGTATTTATGGATGTATGCAGCAGATAGAATAAAAATATTTATTTGAATCATGTTCTCTAAATCTAAAGTGTGCTACATATATACTGTTACCCTCAGATACTGATAATTTCAGATGGTTTCAGACTATTATACTATAGTGCAGTACAATAAGTCATTTCATTGCACATTTTAGCAAATATAGAAGGTCATTCTATGCATACTAAAAATGTCCATACTATGCATGTACTGCAGAAGTAGCATGAGCAGCCAATATGATATTCCAAATATAAGCAATAATAAATATATAATTTAAAGCTACCGTCTCTTTTATGAAATAACACAAGCGCATCTGTGTGATATGCATGAGAAGTATGAGGTTTGAGGAAACACAAGCTCTGCAAAATCTGATGTAGATTGTATCTCCAGATGGCGCACACACCTCTGGATGCTTGTTAGATGTGACAGATCAAAGTGTGTACGGAAAACAGAAGATCCAGAGGAGAATATGGTGTGTAAACATCACTAGGCCTGATGTGGAGTTCACTGAGGGTGGCAGTGGCACTTTATTTTTCCACTTATAATGTTAATCAAGGTTTCTGGCACCACAAATTGTCATAATATAGTTTTTTATGACAATTTTCCACTCCCTTAAATGGGCTGTTTGTTTAAAAGAAATAAACAACCTGTTATGATTGACCAAACATTGCTTACACAGGCACAGTTTAAATATTCTCAATAGGTAATGATATATAAATTTGGGTGGTCATAATGTGAATGACCTCAAATCTATTCAAAAAGTATGTAATGAGGCTTAATAAACTGTGTTAACATGCCAAGAACATTGCACTACCTTAGCTGCCACTAAAAAGTGGCAACACTTAGCAACACCCTGGCAACAAAGCTGCACACCCCAGTTACCACATAGAAACATGCTAACACCCACTCAGAACACTTGGGCAACCACACAACAACACCCTGGCAACCAACCAAAACATCCTAGCAACAGCATGGAAATACAACATGCACGCAACCCCCTAGTAACCAAACATATCTCCCTGGCAACCACCCGAAACATCCCAGTAACAGCATAGGAACACCCTAGCAACCACACATGACACCCTAGTAAACACATAGCAACACCCTGGGCACCATCCAAAACATCCTAGCAACAGCACAGGAATGCAAAATGTATGCAACCCCCTGGCAGCCAACCAAAACATCCTAGCAACAGCACAGAAATGCAACATGCATGCAACCCTCTAGCAACCAAACATATCACCCTGGCAACCAACCAAAACATCTTAGTAACAGCATGACAACACAGGACACTCTAGCAAACACATAGCAAGACCCTGACAACAAGCCAAAACATACTATCAACAGCACAGAAATGCAAAATGCATGCAACCCCCTGGCAACCAACCAAAACATCCTAGTAACAGCATAACAACACCCTGGCAACAAC
This sequence comes from Acrossocheilus fasciatus, assembly GCA_036784905.1. Lineage (NCBI taxonomy): Eukaryota > Metazoa > Chordata > Actinopteri > Cypriniformes > Cyprinidae > Acrossocheilus > Acrossocheilus fasciatus. The sequence goes on along the minus strand of CM071938.1, from coordinate 2,641,677 downwards.
TCAAAACACCTTAGCAAACACATAGCAAGACCCTGTCAACCATCCAAAACATCTTAGTAACTGCATAGCAACATCCTAGAAATCACATAGCAATATGCTAACAACAACCCACAACACCTAAGCAACTGCATAGCAACACCTTGGCAACTAACCAAAATATCCTAATAAATGCATAGCAACACCCTGTCAACCACATAGCAACACCCTGGCAACAGACCAAAACTGAATGGAAGGTACATGATGTAGTTACAATATCTAACCAGTAGGGAACCATAATACTCTTAATATAATGACTTTATGGCAATTTTGCAAAAAGGAAGCTGGAAATTCATAATCTTCTAGAATTAGTTCCAGTTCGTATCAAACACAGCTGAACCAGTTCAGCAATGTATCTGAGTTCACTTATAAATCACAGACAGGTGTGTTTGGAGCAGACCTAGAGATAAACTCTGCAGGAAGACGGATTGCAGGAGCAGGATCGAAACCTCTCGTCCAAAAGCCTCCCGACAGAGTGACTCTCAGCATGGAGACCCTTTGAAAGCCTTGACTTCACAGCTTTCTTCATCCCCACCCACCATCAGCTTCAGATGGCTTTGCCCAAACGATGATCCAGATCAGCACTCCTAAAAAATCTGCACTTCATAAGGATTTATTTTTGCTTTGAAGATGTAATTGAGTTATCAGTTTGAAATGTTGAACTCCGTCTCAGATTTTTCTCATAAAGTTCCCTTAAAAGTAACAAAATAATTGGATGAGAAAAAAAATTAAAGGTGCTGTATGTAATTTTCTGAATGTTCTAAATCATAATAATAAATAAAAATAAAGTTCACATACTTGTTTTTCCCCCAAAAAACAAAAAAAAACAAAACAAAAAAAAACAATGCTACATCCAGTTATTCTTCTTTGAAATGTGTTCTGTGTTGGAATGTCTGTTTTTGTTTTGGTCTGTGTGACTCCGCCCACTGACCATTTACCCAATAGTGTTTTGACACCACGGGTTGCCAGTTGGCAATGAAAGCCAGCAAACAAACTGGGTCTACCCGACCTAAAAAACCTCGGCATCCATCTAAAAAGCTCTATGTCCAGAGCCATATTAAAACACGGATAAATGAACTCAAATTACTGTGTAAGGTCTTCCATTGCACTCGTTTCTCGTCCTCAATCTGGCAACCGCGTCAGCATCACGTCAGAATGTGGACTGCAGTAGGCCAATTTCCACAGCTAGCTGTCAATATTACATACTGCACCTTTAATGAAGTATTTTCCTCAGGAAAAACATCTGAGAAGCAGGAAACGTCAGCAAAATTCCCCATTTGCTGTCATTAGTGTCTAGAAGAAGCTGATATATAACACATTTCTGTAATGTGTTTTTTGGTTCTGCACTGTATGATAAAGTTTTGCATGGTGAGAACTGGTCAAATAAACACAAACTGTTAACATCTGGGTATTTTTTTATTTTTTTTATTTGCACAATAAAAAAATCACTTCACATTTGTGCTGTAAGCATGAACAATGCTCTTTTCATAGCAGTTACAGCGCTTAAAACACATTTGATGGAAACTTTTAACTTCTCTAGTGTGTTTTGGAGGTAATGGTCATAATTAGCTTAACAACGTCCCAATAACACTCGGTCTCTAATGAAGCATTAGAAAGTGATGGATGTCGTACCACACTAGCAGAATCAGCGGGATATTTTGGCCCTCGTTAGTGCAAATAATGTCTTTTAAAGAGCACTGCGGAGAATTCACTGGGGCTCGAATGATGAATCATGGGAAGGTGTTTCCAGATGTGACCAGCTGCTTGTTTCTGAAAAACGACATTATTCTGAAGCCATTTGTTATATGGTAGAAAGTTCTGAAGAGCTTTTTCTAACCCCTTAGTTACAAATCTAGTTTAACCCTTGTGCTGCGCTGAAACACAGCCTCATAAAAACTGCTGTAAATACAGTATATCATTATGCTATATTATCACCAGATGACTCAATACTTGTCAACTTGTTTATTTTAAAATAAGAAAAGTTTTAGCATTTCTGATTCTGTGTAACTGATTGGTCGTAGGCCTTAGCTTATGCACTTCAGTTTTTGAGTGAAAAATCATTATCAGTGGATTATTTTGGCAATATGCTCTCAAAAAAATGAGGTGCATAAGCTCAGATCAGTGAGGCCTGCGATCAGCTTATAGTCCAGTGCGATAACTTAACTAGCATCTATGGGGAATATCCTCTCTGTTTCAAAGTGCCTGGAACACAATGCAGTGGTCAAAAATTTAATTAATCAAGCTGGCATATTTAATATGGTATATTTAATTTAATTTTCATGTTGGTATATGTGAAGTGGTTTAACATCAAGTAAAAAGTAATATAGTATAGGCTTAATATATAGGCCTAGTATAATATAATATGTGACCCTGGATGACAAAACCAGTCTTAAGTGTCAATTTTTCGAAATTGAGATTTATACATCATCTGAAAGCTGAATAAATAAGCTTTCCATTGATGTATGGTTTGTTAGAGGATCGGACAATATTTGTCTGAGATACAACTATTTGAAAATCTGGAATCTGAGGGTGCAAAAAAATCTATATATTGAGAAAATCGCCTTTAAAGTTGTCCAAATGAAGTTCTTAGCAATGCGTATTACTAATCAAAAAGTACGTTTTGATACATTTAAAATTTACAAAATATCTTCATGGAACATGATCTTTACTTAATATCCTAATGATTTTTGGCATAAAAGAAAAATGGATAATTTTGACCCATACAATGTATTTTTGGCTATTGCTACAAATATACCCCAGCGACTTAAGACTGGTTTTGTGGTCCAGGGTCACAATATTTTCTAAGTCATTGTTAGTGTGACAGAAGTATTGTTCTGTGATTGACCATAGTAGTTCTGTATAGGTTATTCGCGTGTGTTTTTTCTGAACCCAGTGCAGTGCTGCATTATTTTAAGGGGACATTCACACAAAACGCATTTTGCGTTTAAAACCCCGAGATGCAGGGTGGAAAAAGCATTTTTAAAAGCTAAACTTGTTTCAATGGAAATGCAAAAACACGATGGAACTCATTTTAGTGTGACTTGTATCACATTTGTGCAGACATCATTTAAATTCAAGTAAATGTTTTAGCGGTGCAAATTTTCCTTCTGTTTTCTATGAAAAAAACAGTCTGACCCATGTTCATTTTTGGTGAATGAAAATAAGGCTGCGCCCGTGAGAAGGGTTGACATTGGTGGCTACACACATTTTAAAGAGTATTTTTATAACCAGAATTAGTTTTGTTAAGACATATTTAGCCTATTGCGAATTTTATGGAACGTTTCTTTACAACCCCTAAAGAAATATTCTTTTCAGCATTTTGAAGGCCCACATAATGACAGTGACATTTTAAAAACTGTGGAGAGATTTCTGACAAGAACACTGAGGCTTCACACGCACATAAAGTCTTTATTGAATAGGACATTTATGCTTTGAAAGTCTAATAGTACAGTTTATGTCAGTTTGGTTTTCTTTGAGGAAGATGGATGTTCTCATAAAGTCTTGTACTCTGTGTGAATCGTTCATTTTTTGCTGTGATTGAATAAACTGCACTTCTCTTCCCATCAGACACATACAAACACACACAAATATCTCTTGTGTCCTTGTCTCCATCCCGCCATTACTGTACTAACATCCCTGATTTACTGAACGACATCTCCAGATACCATCACAATCTCACAGTCCAGTTTACAAGCCATTACAGTGACCGTTCAATATGACCACTACAATAAGAGCAATAGAAATATCCAAAACAAACCCATATCTGCTACTCCTTTTTTAAAACACAGGACTCATTTTGCTTTCTTATAGCCTACATGTTTCTGGTTTTATTGAGCAGTTCACCAGTGCAATGCTTGTCTTTGTAATCCATCAGCTCAGATCGTGTGAATTTGATTAGAAATGCTTGAGTTCTCTGACTTTTTGAGACATCGTTGAGGAGACTCCATTTAATGCCACTGCAGTGTGGGAGAAGAACTGAGACATTAAAGAGCGTTTGAGAGAATGCAGAGCCTCTACAAACACCGTACAGCTCCTTCTTCTATACAAAAAACCCAATTTACCATAAACAGAGATAACGAAAACCATTATGTTATCATCCTGTTTCCATGACACCCAGCGATGTCGCCTCGGGCGAATCTTGTCCTCTATAGACCTGCTTTTCACATGCTGTTCCATCACTGCAGGATCTCAGAGGAGGATGAAAGCCTGCTGTAGTGGGTGGTGTGAAATCTCCTGTCAAACGTCTCACTCACTCCACAAGATAACAGCGCATTCACTCCAAACACCGCTAATGCAACATTAAAGAGAAGCTTTACGTTCGGCTCTGGAGAAATTCAATACCTTAATTCTGTTATGAGGGAAATGTGTCAAGTATATTTACTTATGATGCACATCATTGTTATTGCTAACTAAAACTCATTTCAATTATAATTTACAAAAATAATTTGGTTAATTACAATAAATATGCCTAGATAGATAGATAGATGTTTAAGTAAAACTACTAAAACTAAAAAAAATATTAAAAACTAATTTTTAGTAACATTACTAAAACGCAAACTAAAATGAAAACTGACAATATAAAAATAAATGTGAATTCTGAATATTAATAAATACTATATAGTATAATATTAATAAATATATATATATATATATATATATATATATAATAAATATAAGGTATGAATAATATGAAAACAACACTGATATATGATTCTTGATTCTGATTGGTTGACAGACACTCCAAAGTGATTCATTAAAGGTTAGATGGAGTTAAATATACCTGCTTGAATGGGAAAATACTCCAATCTCAGAAACTGTTTTTCAGCATTATAATAAAACACCACAGATTCAGGAATACAATCTGGCAACTATATACGGTCACACTTTATATTAGGTGGCCTTAACTACTATATACTTACATCAAAAAAATAAGTACAATGTACTTATCATGTTCATACTGTATTGTAAAACACTATTGCTGCTATTGAGGGGGGATACAGGTAAGAATAGGGACAGGTTTGGTGGTCTGGGTAGGTTTAAGGATGGGTCACAGAAATTAATTACAGATGTAATTACATATAGGTATTTTTAAAAATATAAGTGCAAGGAAAAAACATGTATGTACACAATAAGTGCATTGCACCAAATGATTAATTCAAATGTAAGTACATAGTAGTTAAGGCCACCTAATATAAAGTGGGACCCAATATACTCATAAACTGCGCAGCTTTAGCTGAAATCACACGCATGCATTTCCATGAAAAAGATTGGCTCTAACAGCCAGACAAACTCAAACTTGCGTCTTCAGCTGTGAATAAGATGTCTTTATTGTAGTGTTGAATGAACCCATATTCACAATCCATTTACCATGTGGAAGAGGGTAAATGTTCACTTAAAAAAATATAAGATCAATGATGAAAGTTAAAAAGGCAAACCCTTAGTTCGCATGGCAAGGCATATTCACCCATACATGATCGTCTGGAGGACCCTTGAGTGATTGTGTATTTTTTTGTGTGTGTATATTCCTCTTGTTCAGTCTCATCTGCTGTAATATTCACAAACAATGATGTTCTAGCCATGCATATGACCGCTAAATCAACATACTGTAAGTTTGGCATCTTTTATATAAACTACACACAACCGTCTTGAATTGTTTACTTTACTTTTTTTTTTTTTTCTTTTACACATTTGTACATTTCTGGATTCGTGAACCACATGATCGTATGGATCACAGATGTGATGGTTTAAATAAGAATTGCTCTGTAATACCAAATGACCATAATACCAAAATGACAATATAGATAAAGAAACGTCATTATCTTGTACTCTATGATTAAATAAACAGAAATAAAATGGCAAAACATATCCTCATGAACTTTAATAACAGATTTGGTAGCCTGTAACTCTCCTGAGAAAGGTATGATGAAATGATTTTGCTTATTATTATTTCTTGTCATTTTTGCTCAAGCAGATGAATCGAGGGACGCTTCTATTGATAGTAAAGTGCCCCGCATAAACTATATTTGTTTTCCTCCATGTGTTTCTGTACAACATTCACGTGTTTGTCTGCATTATGATTATTCCTGTTCCAAAATATCATTAAATTAATAATCACATCAAGTACAGGCTTCAAGATTAAAGACACTTTCCACAAATAGGGTACAAAATAGAGTTTGAAATGCTGAAAAATCGCGTTCCTCCACCTCCGTTGGTCAAACTAAATATTATATTAAATATTTTATTTTAGGTGTATTTAACTGCAATTCATTTTAAATAAATCTTTAATTTTTTTAGACATAAACTCCAGAAAAATATTTTAAATTATTACCTATTTTAACTAATATTAATAGTATTTTTTCCTATATTTAACTGAATATCAATTCAACAGATGTTATATGATTTTAACAAGATCTCTGAGATGCAGCAGGTTAAAATCACTGTTTTAAAGGGTTGTACAGACGTTTATGCTTTTAAAACCTTGAAAGAATAGTTTATCTAACTAGTAGTGCTGTCAAATGATTAATCGCATATATATATATATATATATATATATATATATATATACATAATAAATATATACAGTACACATATACATATATTATGCAAACAAAAAATATTATTTTGAATGTAATTAATCGTGATTAATTGTTTGACAGCACAACTAACTAGTTTTTTTTTTATTATAGTCAATTAAAGCTGCAGTCCGTAAGTTTTGCCTCTTTGTCGCCATCTATGTTTGAAAACCTGGAATTGCAGCTGCTTGCGGAATTATCTTCCTTGTGTGGGTTGATATATGAATATATGACCCATATAAGAATTTTTACCGCATACTGCCATCTAAACAAGTAAGTAACAAGTCTGCCACGTTTGTTCTGACCAACTAAGGAAAAAAGCATTACCATAAATCGCGCTACCAACGGTGATTTAATGTAACGATCGGTTAGCTCATATCACATCCAACCGTGCAAAGTATTATTATTGTTATACTTTACTCTCAAATTATTAATGTTAACCACATCAGCATTGCGTGACTATGAGTATAGCGTGTATTAAAGTGTAGATTTCAATTTCTGTACACTTTAATATCTAATTGTCATGCCATTCGAATTTCATATTAAGAAATTCTTTAATATTCTCCCTTCGAACTGGTTTTCTTTAAAATACAAATCCTGTGTAATCCCAGGCTATCAGTAATCAGAAGCACATTTAAAACTGAAATATGTCAGAAACTTAGGCGTTACTTTTGACTCTGCTTTGACTTTTGATAAACAGATCAATGCTGTGGTTAGAAGTTGTTTTTATCAGCTAAAGAATATCGCAAAGATGAAGTCATTCTTAACATTAAGAGACATGGAGTCTGTAATACATGCATTTATCTCATCCAGATTTAATGGATTGCACTTGGGTGTTTCACAGTCCCTACTGTCACGTCTTCAACTTGTTCAAAATGCTGCCGCTAGATTGTTAACTGGAACAAGGAAGAGGGAACATATTTCACCAGTGCTGATCTCTCTTCACTGGCTCCCAGTTAAATACCGTATCCATTTTAAAACATTGCTGTTTGTATATAAGGGTTTGCATGGACTGGCTCCGTCATATATCTCCGATCTCCTGTTTCACTGTAGTGCTTCCAGGGAACTTCGATCAACCAGTAGTCTTCAGTTGACTGTTCCAAGGACACGATTGAAATTGAAAGATGACCTTGCCTTTTCAGTGGCTGCCCCACAGCTTTGGAACAATTTATAATTTTATATGAGATCTGCTCCAACATATGCTGATTTTAAGTCTCTTCTTAAAACGTACTTATTTACTGTTGCATACGGTCTCAAGTAAGCACAGTGGCATAACTGTAGTGTACTATCTGTTGCTGTGTTTTGTTTACATTTGTATTTTGATTTATGCTTCAATTTTGTACAGCACTTTGGCCAGCAGCTGTTGTTTTTAAATGTGCTTTATAAATAAATATGAATGACTGACTGAAATATAATTTAATTTAATTCACGTGTTTCATAAACACATAATCCTTTCTGGATTACAATCCGCCATGAAAATGATATATTTAATTATTCCAGCTGCTGTGAGAAAAGGCTATAAACGATCCGTCTCCTGCAGGATCCTCACATGCGATAGCCTACTAGCCGGGACAACTTCTTTATGTTTACAGACGTGACGTGATGACGCAGTGCCATGCTCAAATTTCCCGTGAAAACCTACCCGTTATCACTCAAATTAGAAAACATTATTATAAGCTAACCGTTGTGAATCGGGCTAAAGTAAGGCGATGATATGTACTTGCTCAAATATTGATTTTGGATCATATTTAACCAAAAAAAGTTACGGACTGCAGCTTTAATAACTCAATTAAATTGAATAATTTAAATGGAATAAGTCACTTTGGATAAAAGCGTCTGTTAAATGGCTAAATGTAAATGTAAATAGAAAAATTAATATTTAATCATTAAAATTAAATTAATTCAAAATAAATAAATGTTTTAAAATGTGTATTTATCACATATTTTTTAAATAATATTAATTAGTAATTAATAATTTTCTGCATTTAATCAAATAGTAATTCAACATATATTACATGATTTTAACTGCTGTATATAGTCAAGACCTCTGAGGTGTGACGGGACAAAATCGTCATTTTCAAGGGTTACGGACATTTGAGATGTTTAAAACTACCTACTTTGAATGTTAGGTTAATTTAACAGTTTATCTGACTAGTTGTTTATGACTTTATTGCTTCAAATAAAAGTAACAGGACATCTGGACTCTTTTTGTGGAAAGTGCCGATAGCTTTTCATGACAAATACTGTTCCCACCCAATTCAAAGCTATTCTAAAGCAAATCCCATGATTGTTTTACTACATTATTACAAAATACATAATTCAGTATTTGCAACATTCTATATCGAGGTGCTAATTAGAAACCACAACATAATCAGCTGAATATTCCCAGCAGTTTCATAAATCAAAACAGACACGACATTACAAAAGAAAAGTGCTTCTCAGCATCCTATTTGGCTTCCTCAAAGAAAATGTCCCTCAAAGTAAAGCCCCTCATCGCTGCAACGGGACACCGCGCACACATCGATCCCCTCATGAACATTTCAAACCCCGACATCTGAGAGTCCCTCGGAGGAAACGTCACCTTCGCTGACAGCGGGCCGTTTGGAAGAACAAAACTAGCTCATTCTGGCTCTTTATTAAAGTAATGGCAGTTTAAGACATCAGGTTCTATATGTGCAAACTAAATGGCGAAATCAACGCAATCGAGTCTCTTGCGAACAGCGTCAAACAGAATGAAAACATGCGGGGAAAAGAACGACTCAAGTTTGGTGCATTTTTAACCCCTTTGACCTTTTTTTTTTTTTTTTACAGTTTCTTGTTAATTTATTAATCATAATCGTGTTGAATTCAGGCATTTACACACTAGACAAAGCTTTGCACTTTGCGATCCGTTTTGGAGGGAAACGTCGGGTCATAAGCGGGAAAACAGCGAACTGGATTTCGCCTCACTTGAGATTCCAAGAGCTGAACGGATGCTAAAAATCATCGCAACATCACTTTCGCAAACCCTTGTGATATACAGTAAGGTTCTCTCAAAGTTGATCACACATTCTTTCCAGTTGCATTAATAGAACGTTCATTCAAAGTTGCATGGACTATAATAGCATTCACAAAACGTTATTTATACATGGCTCATGGAACATTTTGATACATTTTTATGTATCAAATAAAAATGTATCAAATTATTATACCACTTATGTTTTCAGAACGTTCAGAGAAATTTCAAAAGTAACATTCAAAAACGATAAAATGGAACATTCCCTTAATGTTATTTCTGCAAGTTAGTTTCAGAAATAACTCTTCTAATAAGAGTTATTTTTGAAAGTTAGTTCAATAATGTTTGCAAAATGATAAAATGGAACATTCTATTGTTTTCTGTAACATTCGCATAACCAAGAAAAAATGGGGAGCTAACAAAAGTATGTCCTAAGAACGTTTTGAGAACGTTCCCATCACATTGTGAAAACGTTATTTCTGAATGTTATCTGAACGTTCAATAATGTTTACAAAATGATAATATGAAACGTTCCCCCTAATGTTTTCTGTAACATTCCCATAACCAAGAAAAAACTGGCAGCTAACAAAAAAAGTTTGCTTTGCTAATGTTTCCATTACGTTATGAAAAAAAAAAAATTCTCAAAGGTCTCTGAACATTCAAAACATTCAGTGCTTTAATATTTTAAAAATATTCTTTCTTGGTTATGCGAACATTCCATTCTGCAAACATTAAAGGAATGTTACTTTTGAATGTTCTCTAACATTCCAAATCAAATAGTAACATTTAAAAAAATGTTAGAGGAACATCCAACTAAAACGTTTCCATGAATGATGCATAAATAATGTTTGTTTTTTTGTGCAAACCTTCTGAGAACATTATTAAAGACCAGAGAACTTTGAACTAACGTTCTATTAACGTTACTGGAAGAACGTTTGGTAATAACGTTGAGAAAACCTTCCGAGAACCTCCCCTGTTGGCTGTGTATGTCTTTGCAATGGATCATTCCCATTCAAACCAATGGATCTGCAGCATTCTCTAGTGTGTAAACGCCGTTCACGTGGGCATGACGTGTATGAACACCACTCTAGCGATGATCTCCATGTTGAACCCCTCTGAGAACCTCGTGTGATTGTGAGGGGTTATTGTATATTGCAGGAGGAGCAGCACGGGTCTTCCTTATCCGGCTGAGAGGCGTAGTCCATCTGCCTGACTATCTCAGAGAACAGTTCGTCCACCATGGTTTTGCTCTTGGCCGACGTCTCCATGAACGGGCAGCCCCATTCTTCAGCTAGAGCTTGACCCTCGCTCGATGAAACCTCACGCTCGTTGTCCAGGTCCACCTTGTTTCCCACGAGAATCACGGGCACGCGCTCGTACCTGTGAACATACGAGACACGAGAATGAGCCAAAGCTTCAGCATTACATGACAAGTCCAAGGTGAAATGTGGCATTTCAGCATTAACTGCAGTTGTTTCCAAACAGGTTTCCCTAATAGTTTTACTGCGTCCATTGCCCTCGTCTGCAATTGGTCACGCAAACAGACAGTCCCGCCCCCAAATTCACGTCATTGGCTGAGGCAACAGTTGACAAAACAGAACAATGTTTTAAAAGAGTAACAATGTTTCACTCTTCAGAAAGTTAAACTACCAGTGACTCACGTAAAGCGTCTGTGGACATTACACATGAATTTTAATAAAATATTAATTAAAGTATTTAAATTACTATTTTAATGTACATTCATATATATATATATATATATATATATATATATATATATATATATATATATATATATATATATATACACACAGAGTTTATTATACTAGTAAATATATTGTATATGCTTAAAAACAGCATATGCTTTTTCATTGTTTTTTCATAAACAGTCTTTCTGTTACTACTTTTACAAATTTGAATCAAACTTCACCAAAATGGCGTCAGATGACCTTCAGACCAATAATAACACATACTGGTCAAAACCTATTATTATAATATTAAAATTACTCATAACATTTTAACTAGAAATACAATGACCAAGCACATCTACTCATGATCTCAAAATCTACTCACAATTAATGCTATATATAAATTTTTATAATAATCTATATAGCTACAAAAAAATTCTATTTTAACTATAGTTTAAATTTACAATATATACTGTAAATCGTTCCTTAACAAATAACTAACTAAATAAATTAAATGATTTTTTTTTTTTTTTTAAATCAAGCAATCCTTTAAATTGGAAAAGAAAATGAAAAAAAAAATTTTTCCACCAAATTTCAAGTTGACAAAAACTTCTTTTTAAATTTGAAATCGCATTAGCTGATCTAATTTTCTAATAAAAATAACAATATGCTGATAAAAAAAAGTAATCCAACAACATCAAAATTTTATATTTTGCACCATTTTCAACCGAAATGAATGTTTAATTACATTCCAAAAATAATTAATCAAATAATTATTATTAAAATATGCCAATGATCAACTACTGAAATAATTCGCTCAAGATGAAACAGTTCAATGTGTTTTCTTTACCAAGATTGATTGAGTTCATAAGAGAGCACTTCGCTCCAGTTATCGAACCGCCATCCGATACCTGAGGTCAAAATCGTTAAAGACGACGCAAATTTATTTGTCTTCTTCCCGGCGGCACTAGCTGTGTGTCCCTGATCCGCTGCGAATCACTCCCTCCACAGACTCTGAGTCAGAGCTATCGATCTGTCAGCCGAGGCTCTTTAGAGAAGTGTGTGTCCAGCGCTCATCAGAGCAGCTGAGTCATGAGAGCGGAGGAGTATCGGCTTGATATCAGCTCTAATTAAAGGAGGAGGAAGATCTTCAGCGACTGGAGAGACAGATGATGAACATCTCAGTGACTGCCAGAAGAAAACATCACTGCTCTTTTTAATAGCTCCAGACACTTAAAGGGACAGTTCACCCAAAAAATGAGCATCATTTACTTCCCTCGTGGCGCTCAGACCCGTTTGCCTTTCTGTGGAGCACATGTTTTAACTGTCTTTGTCAGCACAATGAAAGTAAACTTAAGACAACACAAGACTTGTATTATATGGACAAGAAAAAAAAAAAAAAAAAAAAAATTATATATATATATTATACATAAATTATTTATATATTTTTTTATTTTTAAAATTGTAATATATATATATATTGTAGTGTTTACAATTTATTTTAATAATAATTTTAATTTATTTTAAACGTTTTTATTATATTATTATTATTATTATATTACGTATTATGAATTATGAATTTTCAGCATCATTACTCCAGTCTTCAGTGTCACATCATCCTTCATAAATCACTCTAATATACTGATTTGCTACTTACGGAACATTTCTGATTATTATCAATGTTGAAAACAGTTGTGTTGCTGAATATTTTTTTGTGGAAACCGTGATGCATTTTATTTTTCAGGATTCACAGATGAATAGAAAGTTCAAAAGAACAGCATTTATTTGAAATATACATTTTTTGTAACATTATAAATGTCTTTACTGTCAGTTTAAATAATGAACTGAGTACATGTCAATAAGAACTGCTCAGCAGCAGACGATCACTATGTTCACATCATGTTGCTGCATCTAACAGTTGAGCGTCACACAGCGGGCCGTCAGCGAGGGATCGAGGTGTGAACGCTGAGTGGGAGTAAAGCGGCGCACAGATGAAATGTCATCTATTGGTGGCGAGCAGGAGAAACGCTATTTATATCCAGACTGACTCGAAGGAAGTCTGGGTTCAGTTTTGTCATATTCATGACCATATGCTGCTTCAGCTCATGTACATCACGCCGTTTACAAGATGAGCGTTTAGCAGCGGGAAACCCCGCGTTACTGTGAACGCTGACATGTCATACATTCAGTGTGTACACGCTTTATGTGCCGCTGATGAAGAAGAGCAATAAAGCAATATAGCAGGCTGGAAAAATACTGGCCATTCAGACAGTTAATGAAGCAACAAAACTACTTTCCCCTCATTCTCACTGTCAGCCGGACTCACGAGAAGGATCTAATGTATTTAATGTGTGCCTTCTGCTCTTCATTTTCTTTCAGAAGTGCTCACATAAGCATTATAAATTATTATTATAATATTTGAATAATTACTATAGTTACATTATATATATATATATATATATATATATATATATATATATATTTATATACACACACACTGTAAAAAGTGATAAGTTGACTTAACTTAAAAAATTGAGGAAACCCGTTGCCTTAAAATTAAGTAAATAATAATTTTTTTGACAATTCACTTAACTTATTTTTTTTAATTATAATTTACTTAATTTTCTTATTTTTTTTAAGTTAAGTCAACTTATCACTTTTTACAGTGTGTGTGTATATATATATATATATATATATATATATATATATATGTATATGTATATGTGTAATTATAGTAATTTAATTAAATATAGTATTTTAATTAAATATTTAATATTATATATATAATGATATATAACTACATATGAAAAACTAGTGCTGTCAAATAATTAATCGCATCCAAAATAAAAGTTTTTGTTTACATAATGTGTGTACTGTGTATATTTATTTTGTATATATATATAAATACACACATGCACGTATATATTTTGAAAATATTTACATGTATATATATTTATATTCTTATATTATATATAAATATATTTAATACATAAAAATAACATTTTTCTTAAATATATACATGCATGTTTGTATTTATATTTATTATATTTCTATACACAGTATACACAAATATATTATGTAAACAAAATCTTTTGGATGCGATTAATCGTTTGATAGCACTAAAAATAACACAAACATCTATCTAGTAAAATTAAATATTACAACTAAAAAATTATAAATACATACCAAAAAAATAATATACGTATATTTAATTAAATGTGTGTTAATAAAAATGTAATTAAATATGTAATAATATTAAAATATCATATAATACAAACCAGACGTTTTGTTTGTTGTGATTCACCAGACAAACTGGTTCTCATTCAGTTCATCTAAAGCTGCTTGCCAACATTCTCCAAAATGTCATGCCATGCATTATCATCTTAATGTCTCACTGATTAAAATAATTTAATACAGTGACAAGATAAGAAACACAGCAGCAGTAGTTAAGTGAATGTAATTACCCTGGAGTGTAACGAAGCACAAGCCTTCATGACCCACAACAGCTATTAGAGGGTCAGTGAAGCGTGAGCGTCTGAGTGTGTGTCACGACGCAGTGATTGTGATGTAACCGTGAGCTGCACACACACATGACAAGCTGCATGTTCCACTCCAGCATCTGACAGCAGCTCAATAGCTAATTATTCTTTTATGCTGCTGCGCGAATGCTTTCCTCATTGCCTGAAACCACACGCCACAGCACACGCTTTACTGACTCCCAGAGTGAAACCACACGGCTGTAATTCACAATCAATCACATTTAATGCAATGCATCAGATCTATCAGACTACAAACTCACCCTGAGATTAATAATGCACCCTAATGACAGAAACTGACAAAGTTTATTAGGGGTGTTGTTTTAGCTGGTGTGTGTGTGTGTGTGTGTGTGTGTAAACACATATAATTATATATATTTAATTTTCTTCATTTTTCAATTAATTTTATTTTAAAAATAATGATATTTGATGGAAAATAATGGAAACCGAAAAAACATTTAAAATAAGTTAAAATGATAATATTTATATAATATTTATAAAAAATTTTATAAAAATGAGAACATTACTATTTTAATGCATATTAATTATAATAACTTAATTATACATGATAAAAATGATGGAAACTGCAAAAAAAAATTTTTTTTAAATCTAAAATTAATAATATTATATATTTATAATATATTATATATATATATATTTATAATATTATAATTTTAATTATTTTTAATCACTCACACATATAATTTTTAATTACAATCATTTAATAACATGAAAATAATTATATATGATAGAAAATAATGATAGAAACTGAATTAAGCATTAATAATCTAAAATTAATTAAATTTATAATTGTAGGTAACTTTAATCACACACAGAGACACAATTTTAATTTAAATTATTCAGTAATATAAAAATAATTATATATAATAGAAAATAATAATAGAAATCACAAAATAATTCAAAAACATTTAAAATAAGTTAAAATTATAATATTTATATAATCAAATAAAAATGAGAACATTACTATTTTAATACATATTAATTATAATAACTTAATAATATGAAAATAATTATATGATAAAAAATAATGATGGAAACTGCAAAAAAAAATTAAAATTAATTAAATTTATAATATTATAATTGTAGTTAATTTTAATAACACACACAGACATTTTTAATTAAAATTATTCAGTAATATAAAAATAATTATATATAATAGAAAACAATAATAGAAACCGCAAAAGAATTTAAAATTAATTATAATTTATATAATACATGTATAATTTGAATTAATTATTTGAAAATAATTATGTCTGATAGAAAATGATGGAAACTGCAAAAGTTTGTATTATCTGAAAACAATTACATAATAATCCTAGAAACAAAAGAAGTGTAAGAGTGAAGTATTGGCTGATGCGTGACTGCTGGAGAACTGGCTGCGGGTGAAAATGTGATGCAGCACTGAGGCACTGAAACGCTCTGTCCGTCTGTCAGAGCGTGACGTCCGGTGCATTGAAGGCCTCGCCGGCGCTGTTTCCCAGTAACGCTTCGACCCCCGGCGCTCTCCAACACAAAAACAGATGTGAAGTCTCCAGAGACCCTGCTGGAAGCAGTGCATGCTGGGATGCTTTTGGCTGTAAATGCTGGTAGGACCACACGCTGATTCAGAGCGAAACAAAGGAACCTAGTTGTTAATGAAAACAAAAAGGGGAATGTTTTTTCCAAAGTTTCCCAAAATAAAAAGCTCTGTCAGAAATTAAAAGCAGAGTTGGCTGAATAAAGTCCAAAAACACTGAACAAAACACAGCCTTCAGAAACTAAACTACAAGAGTAAAGCAGACTAGACAGGATCAGAATAACATTAAATATTAAGAATAAAGTTTATGCAAAAATTAAAATCATGGTTTAGAATGACATGAGACAGAATAAATTTGATATTGATTATGCTATTTTACTTATTTTGTGTAAAGTACTGCGTAATGTGCTTAAATGTAACGCTTTGTTTATTGTAAAGCACGTTGACCTGCATGCCTTATATAAAAATAATAAATAACAATTAAAATGATTTCATATTTAATTATTATTATTAATAATATTACAAAAATGGAAAGTAAATGGGAAAAAGGTAAACTAAGCTGTGTTATAGTAGTATTTATTTAATATTTAATAATAAATTATTTATTAATAATGTATTATTACATTTAATAATACATAAAGAAAAATAGAAAAAAAGTAGAAACTAAATGGAAAAAAGGAAACTAAAAGGAATTACAGAAATAATAATAGGTAATATTTAATTTATTTAATACTTAATATTATTAGTATTATTAAGAAAAATAGACAAAATGGAAACTAAATGGAAAAAATGGGAACTAAAAGGCAATGCAGAAATAACAATAATAATAATAATTATGTATTTAATATTTAATAATGATACTATTATTAAGAAAAAATGAAACAGAAAATGCAGAAAACAGAAATAATAAATTATATTTAATTGTATTCAATATTTAATTTTACACTAAAAAGTGCTATAGAAATAACATTATTATTTTGCCTAATGTATAATAATAATAATACTTATTAGGATTTAAAAATAATAATAATAATAATAATTTATTGTCATGCATGTATTGTTCAAAATCATCTATAGACTTGCACATTATAATAAAGGATAATAAAACACTCTGTTGTGTAAATGATTTGTTCGATTAATCGTCAGTCAAAAGACTCTCACTGGTCAAATAATAATCTCGAGAAAGGGTCACTGAACAAATCTTTTTAGTGAACTGAATCAAAAGATTCAAGTCACTGTAATGAATCAAAATCACCACTACATTATCTTCACAGTCATACAGGTTCAGAACGACACGAGAGTGAACAAACGAGGACAGAACTGTGCTTTTGTGGATGAACTATCACTATAAATACACCTCACAAAAGCAAAAGGCCACTATAAAGGACGTTATGTGAAAAACAATATAAAGTCCCTGAACTGACAAGAAAATACAAGCGTTAGAGCAAGTAAAAGGTCACAACTTGTGCTTGTGCATGTAAAAGGTGGAAAAGTATCAAACCAAACCAGTTTTAAAGTCATACAACATCCATAATCAGCCCGAATGAACAGAATTAGAGGAAATCTTCTGTTCAGAGTCAAACACAAATGAAGACAGATGACCTGATGTTCATACGCTGCAGCTTCGCTCGCGGTCACAGCGGTGCAGCGGAGCGAACAGCAAATTGGACCAGGTTAAAAAGCAATCATCGTCTTCACCAGTCCTCCACACACACACACACACACACACACACACACACACACACACACACACACACACACACACACACACACACACACACACACACACACACACACACACACTATGTGTCTCAGAGCTATAAGAATGGTTTGACAGTAATCTAAGATCCGTTGCTTCAGTCCCGACTGTATCAGCAAGAAAGGGATTTGAGATGAGTGTGAAATGTCAATATCTGGCAACACAGCCAGCAGGTTTCTCATGATAAACCCTCAGGAACACAATCTCATCTTCCATGAAGGAACGTCCCGTGGGAGAAGACAACATCTACTTCCCAAAACCGCCGTTACTGTATGCACTGCATTAAATGAGCATATTAGTTATAAAAATGAATTGTAATGTCTACAGCAATCCGCAGGTGTTAACAGCATACTTGTGTATATATATATATATGTGTATGTGTGTACAGTATGTGCAAAAGTTTTAGGCCACTATCTTCACCAGCTATAAAATGGTTTTAAGCCAGTTATTTTGCTGTAGTGTGTCAGTAGGACATACATCACTTTACATGTCCAAACATTCATTTTGGCATTAATTGTAATAATCCAGTGAGATTGTGATCTGATCTGATCATCATCAGTCTGTCTGGAGTGACATAGAAACAGAAACAGAACAAACCGAGACAGAATAAATCCAGAAGAACTGTGGCTACGTCTCCAAGATGCTTTAATAAAGCTACCTGCAAAGCTCCTGAGAAACTATGCGCAAGTGCACCGAGGGTTCACTTGACACACTGCAGCAAAAGATAGAAATAACTGACTTTAAACCATTTTTAGCTGCTGAAAATACTAGTGGCCTAAGACACAGTACTGTATATCAAGTGTTCGTTTGCAAAAACACATAACTCCGTTTTTAACTATTTTCATTGTTCATTCCAATTAATCTCAATCTGAATTGGGTTATTTTGATTAGGTTAAAAAAATACAGCTAACTAACACAATAAAGCATAATATAAACATGATAACAATAAAAAAACCATGATTTTTTGAAACTTAAAGAGTTATCTGTTTTTGGAAATAAACTCTTCATATATATATATATATATATATATATATATATATATATATATATATATATATATATATATATATATATATATATATATATATATATATGCATTACATTGATCAAAAGGGAGAGTAAAGAATGCTACAATGTTACAAAAGATTTCTATTTCAAATAAGTGCTGTTTTTAAACTTTATTTTCATCAAAGAATCCTGAAAAATCAAATGTATCAGTTTCCACAAAAATACTGTGCAGTTTTTAACATGGATAAAAATCAGAAATGTTTCTTGAGCAGCAAATCAGCATATTAGCACACACACACACACACACACACACATATATATATATATATATATATATTCTGAAGGATCATGTGACACTGAAGACTGATGATGACTGGGTAATTTTCACTACAGTGAGATTCATCAAGATTCATTTGAATTACAAAAAAAAAAAAACACAAATCTTGACATCACAAAAATATGCTTCATTTATGAGCTATTATTATTATCTGCTTTAGAGGCATTCGGTTAGGTCTGCACGAACTCTGAACGCCTGTCTTTCACATTCATGCATCTCCCGTCAAATTAATGCTTTTAGATAGCAATTAGCATAATTTAACACATTTTACAATAAGTAAATGCTGTTCAGAGAACTCCACACTCAGACTATGTGAAACTGCACAGATTGTGTGTGGGCCACGCTGTATGTATCTTAAACACCTACTGTAGCTAAATTGAATATGACGACGTGCGTTTTGAATCTAAATTGATTATGTGTTTAGCATTTGATATAAAGCAGATGAGCAATGGATCCGCCCACATTTCCTCTTCCCAGGCTCTCGCTGCCAGAAGTCCAGTGTGTCTTTGGGTTAGTGTGCGCTAATGCAGTTGTGATGTTTCTTTGGCTTCCACCGGCACACAATCTCATTTATATTTTGGTGAGTGTGCAAATCTCACCAGCGTTACTGTAGTTATCATCCGCCGGCTCAGCATGTATCTGCCTCCTCCTGCAGATTAACAACCTGTGCCAGAGGTTTAGAGGGCTTTTTGTGGGTTCTGCCATGAAACGGTGCCAATTCAATTCATAGAGAGAGAGATAAAGCTGCACAAAATATAATGTGTCCATCCTGAGTGTGTTTAGTGCTGGGAATTTTGGATTTTATATATTCATTTAATGCATTTTATTGAAGTGATTTTCTACAGAGCTGTGCAAGTTTTATGTCTCATAACTCTCAGCACATTTACTTTACATGCACTAAAAGAATTTAAACTCCAATCAATATTAATTTGTTTATTTGGTATCTTGAAGCTGGAAGCTTGTTTTTGCCAATAAATAAATAAATATGTAAATAAATAAATAAATGGTGACTTTTTATGCCACAATCTTGACATTTCAAGTCAGAATTTCAAAATACGAACTCACAATTGTGAGAAAAAGTCAGAATTACAAGAAAAAGGTCTGACTTGTGAGATATAAACTCAGAATTGCGAGATATAAACTCAAAGATACGAGAAAAACTCACAATTACGAGAAAAAAAGTCTGACTTGCAAGATATAACCTCAAAGTTAAGAGAAAAACTCAGAATTACGAGAAAAAAGTCTGACTTGCGAGATATAAACTCAGAATTGTGAGAAAAACTCAGAATTACAAAAAAAAGTCTGACTTGCGAGATATAAACTCAGAATTGTGAGGAAAAACTCAGAATTACAAAAAAAAGTCTGACTTGCGAGATATAAACTCAGAATTGTGAGATAACTCAGTGATAAGAGAAAAAGTCAGAATTGTGCGATATAAACTCAAAGATAAGAGAAAAACTCAGAATTACGAGAAAAAAGTCTGACTTGTGAGATATAAACTCAGAATTGCGAGAAAAACTCAGAATTACAAGAAAAAAGTCTGACTTGTGAGATATAAACTCATAATTGCGAGAAAAACTAAGAATTAGAAGAAAAAAGTCTGACTTGTGAGATATAAACTCAGAATTGTGAGAAAAACTCAGAATTACGAGAAAAAAGTCTGACTTGCGAGATATAAACTCAGAATTGCAAGAAAAACAGAATTACGAGAAAAAAGTCTGACTTGCGAGATATAAACTCAGAATTGCAAGAAAAACAGAATTACGAGAAAAAAGTCTGACTTGCGAGATATAAACTCAGAATTGTGAGATAACTCAATGTTAAGAGAAAATGTCAGAATTGTGAGATATAAACTCAAAGTTAAGAGAAAAACTCACAATTACGAGAAAAAAGTCTGAATTGCAAAATATAAACTCAGAATTGAGAATAAAATTAAAGAATGGCGAGTTTATATCTGACAATTCTCAGTTTAAATCTCAGAACTCTGTTTTTTCTTTCTCAGAATTGCAAGTTTATAACATGCAATTCTAAAAAAAAAAAAAAAATCTGAATTGTGAGATAAGTCACATTTACCTTTTTTTACTTTCTTTTTATACTTTGGTGGAAACAAGCTTCCATAAATTTGGTACATAAAAATAAAAGGGATAAATGCACAGTTACCATAATATCTCAATAAACCCAACATGCATGTGTATAAACCTTTTAGCACCAAATCAGTCCAAGGGCACGTTACAGGCTGTTCTGCATGAAAAACTGCATTACTGCATGCAAATATGGCAAAAACTCTAAATGACATTTTGTCATGAATGCCTTTGCACTGATGTGTCATGACTCGATTCACCTGAACAGGTAAACCTCTTCACCAGCTCTGTTCATAATCACATCATCATACAACACATAAGAGTGCTTTACTATTCAAATGCAACAGTTACTGCACTGGTCACGAAAAACCAGCCAATGCCAAAAGACAATATGACAAAAATGCATAAATAAGAGCGTTTAATAGCTAAAAGCTTTTCCGATTCAAGGTTCTGACGTGATAATTCAGGCCTTTCAGGTTTTGATGCTGCAGTCATCAATCTTTTGTCTATGTGTGCTTTACCTCACAGTCTGGTTTTAATTGTTCTGTAGGTGTCGTTTATGAAAGCAATGTGTTCGAACCTCTTAAGAGTTGATCTGGAAAAACAAACAATACAGCATCTGTTTCTAGGCCTTAGGTTAAATTATGGAAAGATTAGAATAGACGCAGCCTCCCATTGGACTTATTATTAACGGCACACTAAAGACACAGCATTATATGATTTCACACACGCTCAAGTCTTTCCATCTGCTTACAACCCTGCAAACTTGAGCTCACACACAGAAAACAAACTACCTGCTTGTCAGATTGAGCGGTACCATGGTAAAATTATGGTAATGGCATGGCTCTTTAATAGTAGTTACTGTAGTACTGTATGTACAACGATACTGAATGATTATTCCTATAACACTTACTAATAAAGTACTGTGGCAGTACAATAGTACAACAATCATATCAGATGCTAATACCATGGTGCTTTACTATTTAACATGGTACATGCCTAAATACATAGTAATACCCCATCAAGTGTGTTTTCGCCTTGAATTTACAAAAAAAGTATTATGGCAGTACCATGGTAAAATGATGATATCAGATGCTAATACCATGATACATGTTAAAAAACATGGAATTACTATTGCTTCCTAAGTTTATTATTTTCACATCGAATAAAAAAAAAAAAAAAAAAAAAAACTACAGTGGCAGCACTATGGTAAAATGATGGTATCAGATGTTAATGCCTTGGTACTTTACTATTTACCACAGTACATGTCCACAAACATGTTAATATCATTGTTTTCGGTAATTTTAGCATTTTTTTTACCTTGAATTGACTAAACGTACAGTGGCAGCACTATGGTAAAATGATGCTAATACCATGGCACTTTAATAGGCTATTTACCATGGTACATGTTCAGAAACATGGTAATGACATAATTTTACCATTGTATTTTAACATTTACAATGGTACAGTACGTGACTAAAACATGGCAATATTGTTTTATATAAGTTTATTGTTTTTGTTTTTTGCTTTGAATTTACAAATAAAATAAAAAAAAAGTAATTTAGCAGTACCATGGTAAAAGCATGGTACCACAAGGTAATACTTCAAAATAGAATATGATGTGTTGATCGTGGAGTCAGATGGTCAGAGTACCATCTGGTACTGTGGTAGTACTACGGTAAAATGATGGTAAAATGATGGTATCATGGTATCACCAAGGTACTTCAATATTTACCATGGTACATGTCCAAAAACATTGCAATACCACCATTTTCGGTGTTTGTTTTTCACCTTGAATTTACAAAAACATACTGTGACAGTACCATGGTAAAAACTATGGTAATGCCATGGTTCTTTAATACAGTATGTACTGAATGATTATCAAATTATATAAGACTTCAAAAAGTACTGTGGGGGTACCATAGTAAAGTGATTGCAGGAAATGCTAATACTATGACACTTTAATATGACATGTCCAAAAAACATGCCACTATTTCTGTAAGTTTAATGGTTTTGCCTTTAAGTGACAAAAACACTACGGTAATAGCATTGTTCAACCTGCTAAAATGATAGTACCAGATGGTATTACCATGTTAGCCTCAAAGAATACCATGGTAGTACCATATGTGACCCTGAAGCACAAAAGCGGTCATAAGCAGCACAGGTATATTTGTAGCAATAGCCAACAATACACTGAATGGGTCAAAATTATACATTTTTCTTTTATGTCAAAAATCATTAGGATATTAAGTAAAAATCATGTTCCATGAAGATATTTTGTAAATTTACTACTGTAAATATATCAAAACTTCAATTTTTGATTAGTAATATGCATTGCTAAGAACTTTAAAGATGATTTTCTCAATATTTTGATTGTTTTGCACCCTCAGATTCCAGATTTTCAAATAGTTGTATCTCAGCCAAATATTGTCCGATCCTAACAAACCGTACATCAATGGAAGGATTATTTATTCAGCTTTCAGGTTACGTTTAAATCTCATTTTGTGATCCATGGTCACATTTAACTTTTGTTTCACAGAAAAAAAAAAAAAAAAAAAAGACAAAGTCCCCCCTAACCATGGCATGTCCAAAAAAACATGGTACTAGCAACTTAGATTTCTGTAAGTTTAATGGTGTTCGCCTAAGTGACAAATGCACTATGATAATAATAGCATTGTAAAATGATGGTATGCCATGGTTCAACCTGCTAAAATGATTGCACATTACCATATTAGCCTCAAAGAATACCATGGTATTTGCGTCTTACCTCTTCACCCTGATGATCTGGTCTCTCATGGGCTTTATATCTTGGAAGCTCTGCTGGTTGACCAGGCTGTAGACCAGGATGAAGCCCTGGCCGTTCTTGATGTAGAGATCCCGCATGGACGCGAACTGCTCCGTCCCCGCCGTGTCCAGGATCTCCAGCACCGACGGCGACGAATCCACCTCGATCTCCTTGCGGTAGAAGTCTTCGATGGTCGGGTCGTACTTCTCGATGAAGGTCCCGGTCACGAACTGGACCGTGAGAGCGGATTTCCCGACCCCTCCGCTGCCCAGCACCACCACCTTATACTCGCGCATTGCGAACGGATGCGAACCGACGTGACGCGCGTAATGGAGCCAGCTAACAGTGTCCAAACCGATCAGATGCGACGGGAAACTTGCCTTGAATATCGCAGAAGTCGAGCAGACGCGGAGCCATGGCTGGCTGTATTGCAACACTCACCATAGAGACAAATAACAGAGACGCACAAAGAGCCAATGCGCGGACTTCATGGCATCTCTAACCACCTCGAATAACCAGAACCCAACAGCTGCTTGGAGAAGTAATCGTTTAACATGCATTTGCGTGCACTTTAGGTTATAAAAGCGCGTCGCGCCCCGTCAGGGCGAGCATGTGAGGCATCACGCGTCCCCTCCGAGCGTCATTTGGAGATCCTTAAGGACGCTGCTGCATTCCAGAATAGCTATTCTTCTGCATCTTCCAGCATCCTCAACCGCCATACTCTCGGGTGGAGACCTTCTGAAGCCAGAGCACACCGTCTGGGCTCGAGGATAGGAGTTTTGTTACGGGATTGATGCGCGGGGCGACCAATGGGCGCGGAGGAGCGCTGTAAGCCACGCCCGCTTGTCTTAATAAGGCAATGGTGAATGTGGTGGGCGGTACTTCCGCTCTTAACTGCGACACGAATGGTTACAGCGCCAGCTGAGCGACCAATGAAGGACGGCGGCGGTGAGCGTGACGATAAACGATGCTGGGGATGCTGTTCCTATGGCAACAGCGCGTCGCCTGCATCAGCACCTGAAATAGAAAGCAACAGGGATGCGGCCATTGTGTGCGCTGATGGAGGCTGGAGGTCTGCAGTGGTTCTTAAGTATTTGAATGCTTGAATGTCATTCATTAGATCAGTTGATGCTCTTGCATGTTCCATTTTTTTTAAAACACTGCATTCAGTATTTTAGCATTTCAAACTGATCAGTGTTTTGCTTGAATAGTGTGCTTTCTTAACACAAACAAGTGGCATTTATTTATTTATTTATTTAAAATGTTGTTATCCAATACAATGACATTCATACATTTTTAAGCATGTCTTTATGTAATCTACAGGGTTGTGCAGTTCTTACCTCTTAATAAATTATCCATCTCCACTTGTCAGACCGACAGCTTTCATTAGAAAGCGACAGCAAACATGAAGCTGGCTTGAGTTACATCAGCGGTAAATCATATCTATAATGCATCAGCAGTTCACCGAGTGTAAATCCAAGTGAGTCTTGTACAAAGAACAATACATTGTCCGAATATATCAAATGATGTTACAACAAAGTGCATTGATGTAGGGATTAGTTCAGCCAAAAATACATCATTTTTTTTAATTTTTATTTTAAATCAGTCATTATTTGTTCACCATAATGTCCTTCCAGACTTGTTTGTTCTATTCTTCCATGCAACACAAATCAGAACTGGCTGGTTGTTTTGCATGCAATTAAAATTAATGTACTGAGGCTTTCAAGCTTCAAAAAGGACCATAGATGTAATGTAAAAATATGTAAACACTACAATACTATTAATATTAATATTTGCATTGACTATTAATTTTAATTGTGAGAAATAATAACCTAAATTCAGCATGATAACTAGAGTGTAGGCTTGCACAACTAAGACCACTTAGTTTTAAATTATTCAAACAATACCACGGTATTCATGTCACTGTAATGTTGTATCATGGTATGATGACGATATCGGATTATGATGATGTAATATTGAATGATAACCATATTCATATACCAAAGTATCACCATTACATACAGCATTTTATCAGTAAAAAAAAAAAAAAAAAATTTTTTTTAAATTTTAAACATTTTCACTGTTAATAATAGGGTTATTATTATTAGCCAACTAAAAAATACATAAATGCTAACTGAAAAAAAAAAAAATCAGCAATTTTCCTAGGTGACATCTCATTTTAATTTATTTTCAATTATATAAATAAAACTACTAAAAATGACAAGCAACAAAATAATGAAAAAATAAATAAAATTTAAATGAAGATGGAAAATATAAAAGAAAAAATAATTCAAAGTATTAATAATAATAATAATAAAAAAATACTATAATAGCACTTGGCTTCTCCAAAAAATACCATGGTACAATCCTAAAACCAATGTATTACCACGGTACTCGTAGTTTCACACATGCTCATGCCAATGAAACACAGTCAAGCATTAAAACACACACACACCTGTCCTTTTTTTCTTTCTTTATTCATTTTGTCTCAATAGATTTTACACTATTTTTCTGGAACCAAAAACATTTGACTATATGACATAAAATAGCACATAATATATATGCACAAATAAAACATTTAAAATGGTTACATGAAAACTAATATTATCCAAAGAGGGCTTGGTTTATAATTTTCTTCTCGTAATATCTCTTTGAATGTGTGTGTATGTGTGTGGATGGGCTACTGCATTACTGATGGAAGTCAAGCAGCACAGCGTAAATACCCACAATCCCTTGAGAACGGTGTCTCGTCGCAAACAGGAAAGGGCATTGAAAAGCATCAACACCGTCAAACCTTTTGGCCTCTCAGTGACAATGCTTTAAAATAATAATAATCATAAAAAACTCTTACATTAGTTACAGGTATAGTATATATTCATATATAAATGGAGGTGAGAAGTAAGTTCAGTAGACCTGTTGACACCCTAGTACATATTAATAGCTCTGAAACACAAAAGCTTAAACAATGGACTAAAGGTAAGGCAAAGTGTTTGGATACGCTGTGTCTGCTCAGTATATCAACTGATTCCAAAGTGCTTTTTCACCATCAGTCAACAACTGTTTTGTCCCACAACTCTGTACATTTCGTTTGGGGTGTAAAAAATCCCAAATTAAGGACAACCGTTACTTTCATCACATGTGCAGGTTTTTTTTTTTTTTTTTAATAGTGTAGATAGAAACATTCAATATATTTCTTTTTTTTATTTTCTCAGGTTAAATTGAAAATAACTTCTTAATTTGACATAAAATACCATGCAAGATGCTTACTGAATATTTAGCTCTCTGGCTTGACTAAAGCAATAAAACAACCGTCATTGATTCGTGTTGCCATACCATATTCATTGTGCATCGGTTTTTGAAATGAACATCCTACGGTTACATGAAATCAAAGTGCAATCGTTAATTCGTTTAAGTTGTTGAACAAACCAGGACAACTTTCATAAATAATATAAAAAAAAACGATCTTCACGAGTACTTGAGATCCTGTGTCAATCTAAAACGGGGAAGGGGACGGGGCGCGGGTTAACCCAACACTAGAGTCGTTTCTTAAGTTACGTCACACTATCGTATCTGTGAGTATTTACTACTATCTTAAATGTTACACCAATAAAGAGGCCGTTAAATGCTACCGAAAAATCTCCTGGTAATATAATCTCGACATAAAATAGGAAATGTTCCAATATCTGCTTTACAATCTAACGTTTTACAGTGCTCTAGGAAAAAAGAAAAGAAAAAAAGAAAAGAAAAAAAAATCAACTTAACAATTACATCATTTACAAAAATACCAAAATTTAGTATTTGCAACTTTTTAGGTTGCCACAGCAACAACTTAATATTATTATTATTATTATTATGAAATAACTATTATACTACAGAGTTTTGTTTTGTTTGTTTTTTTTACTTTTTTTTTTACATTTTAGTTTTTTTTTTTTTTTTTTGGTAAAACATTACCTATACAATAAACATTTTTACATAACACAAGCAATTCTATAGCCTCGCTTACGCTACGACGCGGCGTCCCGAACGAGAGAGATCTAGAAGCGGCTCCTGATTGGCCGAGGACCGCTGCGCGTAGCTAAGCCTGGCTTAATAAATTACATTCATTTTTAAAATAGGTTACACCATTGTTCTGTGTTCTAGTATTTAACAAAACAAAATGAACAGAATGACAATAAAATATATTTAAATCACTTTCCACGTCAAAAATTACATTAAAACTGTAACTTTTGCGACAACAGCTAAAAAAAACCCTAAAGGAAAAAAAAAAAAAAATGACATGAATTTAAAAACAAAAATGCTAAGACCAGTGCCATATTCCTGCGAAACAAAACGTCTCTTGGTGGATTGTCTGTGTTAATCGAGCACCATGAAAATACATGATGGTTCTGATTGGATCGGTAACACACTCGCACACGCGCGCAGGCATGCAGATACACACGCTTCACCCATCACACATCAGGGAGGAAAAGAAGGCCGTGCGCGCTATTCCAGGTAAAACACCATCCAAATAAAAACTAAACAATGCTGTTAGATGATTTGTTATAGTAAGAAAATGACAGATGTGTTTGTTAAAGGAGCAGCTGACCCCCAAAAATGAAACTTTGCTGCAAATGTGCTCTCCCTCAGGCCATCCGAGATGCAGATGAGTTTGTTTCTTCATCAGATTTGGAGAAATGTAGCACTCCATCACTTGCTCACCAACGGATGCTCTGCAGTGAATGGGTGCCGTCAGAATAAGCTGCTAAAAACATCACAATAATCCACACCACTCCATCAGTTAACATCTAGAGAAGAAAAAAGCTGTTTTTGAGAAACGTTTTTAACATCAAACTACGGACGGGTCACGATTTTCAAATATTCGATTAGTTGACTTAATTACAGAGTATCGAATAGGTCGTTTCTCCATGTGATGCGTTCATGTAAGCAGAGGGTGGCGCTCCCAATAACGCACTCTTCCCATCTCGTATCTATTCCCTTTAGGGGTTTTGAAATGGAAGAGTCACTAGCCTTATGAGCAGCTGTTATGTTAATAAGAGCTGTCATTCGGTTATGTTTGTTATATTATTTAATATGTTTCAACACTTTACAATCATTATATGGCTTGAGTTAAGGTAGTCTATCTTCTGAATTAAAGAGTTTATCATACAGACTGAAAGCGTGAATCCCGTCTCTTTCTCTCTCTGTGTTTATGGGTGTTTGTGCATGCATGCGGGGGAGGGGTGTGATTTTCGAATATTATTATTATTATTATACTACATCAGACCATTGCTTTTGGTTAAAATATGAGTCCATAATCCATAACAACACTAACTCCAGTGAAAAAGTCCATCTCCTGTTGTCTCTCACAACAAAATCCAGCCACATGTTTGTTTAGAGCTGTTTTGGCTTGTAAACGCCGCTTAATCTGTTCATATTTCTCTCCTGATTCAAACTAGAACCACTTTTTCACTGGAGGAAGCGTTATTATGGATCATGGACAGTTTGAAGTAAACAAAAGTCTTAATGATTAATTTGTTTCTAACAAACATGAAGCTTTTGTCTTCTCAATACATTAACTGATGGACTGGAGTGGTGTGGATTATTGTGATGTTTTTATCAGCTCTCATTCTGACGGCACCCATTCACTGCAGAGCATCCGTTGCTGAGACTCTGATGCAATGCTACAATTCTCCAAACCTGATGAAGAAACAAACACATCCACATCTCAGGTTAGTACATTTTCAGCAAATTTGAATTTTTGGGTGAGCCGTCCCTTTAACAGATAGTCCTCAGACTCAACAACATAACTGGTTAAGAACACCGCAATGACAATCGTTTACCAAACTCATAACGTCACGTGTGTTACAGACATTGAGCTCCAAGTTCCTTACATTTCCAATGTCAACTACTCCAAGAAAGCAATAAAAGCTAACATCGTACAACAAAACAAACATTCCGCCTATGCAGTCTCGCTCCGATTCTAGCAACATCGATATTGTGTAATGAAACAGACCATGATGTGCATGAAATGCATTTAACTTTTTTTTTTTTGTTTTCATCACTTGTCTGGCCAAAATCATTTCGGGAGCTTCGCTTTGAATGTTTTTATAACCCCCAACCCCACATAAAGTCATCTTCTCAAGATGCTTGCTGTGTAAAATAGATTTTTTTTTTAGGCACTTCTACTGTTTATCAAATAAAACAGGATTATCGGCGAGAGCGCAGTGCTCTCCATTCACAACGCCTCAAAGATCGTCTACTGCAACGTTTTCCCCTCGTCGTCCTCGTCGTTTCCGCTCGCTGGGCACCATGTGAGTGGGACTACGAACAGGCCCCAGACAATTTGGAGAAGAAGTCCGTCTCGTGTGTGAGTTTGTTTACAGCAGCTCTCCAGTTTAATGTAAGCCCTTGGCACGGGATAGAAGCCAGAGTCGACTCCCTGATGGCCAGTGTTTCCACAGACACATCAAAATCATTCAGCGTCCATTTAAAAACAAAAAAGGAAGGAGTAAAACACAGTCCTTTAGCAGAGACGCAGACAGAAACGTGGTTGCATGGCACGCGGTTTGCCACATTCGCACTTGCGACGCTGACTGGTTTTTTCGACCGGTATGCGCTTTGTGTCCTTGTAAACCTTTCTTTGGCCAGTGGGGATGAAGAATTGGGAATAATATCTTTCCAAAGATAGCGTGAGTCCAAGAAGGGAGGCGCAATTTGACCAGTAGACAATCTTCTGTGTGTCCGTCATGTGACATTCGGTGTTTTTGTGTATTAAAACAAGAAACAAAATCCCTCTTTCCCCTCTCTAGAGGGTGCATGGGGATGTTTAAGACATACTCTGCAGGAGACGTCCTCCCGTTCAAGACAATCAAGCACTTATTATTAAGCACTATTTCCAACAGTGCAAACCGTGTGTGTCTGTGTGTGTGTGTGTGTCTTCGCTCGTCGCTCACTCATTGTGCATTTATATTTAAAACAACCATGGGAGAAAAATACACATTATCTGACGGGTGACCAATCATTCAGA
Source organism: Acrossocheilus fasciatus (assembly GCA_036784905.1). Taxonomy (NCBI): domain Eukaryota; kingdom Metazoa; phylum Chordata; class Actinopteri; order Cypriniformes; family Cyprinidae; genus Acrossocheilus; species Acrossocheilus fasciatus. Next base: position 2,610,337 of record CM071938.1, on the reverse strand, counting down.
TGAAATCTCACTTATGCCTCTATGAAACGTGCTGTACATTAACATATTATATATATATATATATATATATATATATATATATATATATATATATATATATATATATATATATATATATATATATATATATATATATATATATATATATATATATATATATATATATATATATATATATATATTTATATATATATATTCATATATATTTTCTAGTCTTGTTTTTTTTAGTTAGAATCCGGTTGAGTCACTTCTCCGAGCATAACAGGTATACGGTGTGTGTTTTTGTGTTGTGTGTGTTACGCTTTAGCATGCAGGTTGCTGTAGTTCTAAAGGGGAGGAGGGCAGGTCGTATATACACGGGGATCTTTTTGGGTTTCTCAAAGCAGCTTCCTGACACCCCGTTGTTCCTCTTCGGTGGTTTACTTCAAGATGATCTGCACAAACAGAGGGGAAAAAAACACAAAACGGCATCTGAATTTTAGTATAGGCTGGTTAAGTATCACAGTCGATCTTAAGTGCTCTGATTGACAGCTCCGTGACGTCTGCATGTGTGTGTGTGTGTGTGTGTGTGGATGCAGACGGCATGAGCGAGGGATGTGCATGCTAATTTCTGAGCGTATGCATGTTAATGTAGTGGACATGAGCTCTCGTTTGTACGGTAGTGACTCAAAAGCTCACTAGAAATGGTGTTTAGTGTTCTCAGGTGTGGAAAGCAGCGAATGCAAAGGAGTTGGATAAAAAGTAGGCGTCTTGTTTGCAAGCTTCTGTTGAGGAAGAAAGTGGAAAAATACTTCAAAAATTAATATGCACTGTTGTTTAAAAGTTTGGGGGTTTTAAAGTCTCTTATGTTAACCGAGTACAGAAAATGTTAAAAATATTACTACATAAAAAAAAAAGATAAAATAAATAAATACAAATTTCTATGTGAATATCTGTAAAAATGTAATTTATTTCTGTGATGCACAGCTGTATTTTCAGCATCATTACTGCAGTCTTCAGTGTCACATGATCTTCAGAAATCAGTCTAATATGCTGCTTTGCTGCTCAACAAACATTTCTGATTATTATCAATGTTGAAAACAGATGTGTTGCACAATATTTTTGTGGAAACCGTGACACATTTTATTTTTCAGGATTCTTTGAGGAATAGAAAGTTCAATTTATTTGAATCGTTTGTAACATTATAAATGTCTTTACTGTTACTTCTGATCAATTTAATGGATCCTTGCTGAATAAAAGTATTTAAAAAAAGTGAAAATATAAAAATACTGACCCTAAACTTTTGCATATATAATTTATGTGTCATTTTAATATAATTTTATGCCAAAATATCAACTTTCCCAGTCAATGCACTCAATGCATGCAGAAAATCTGCATACTGTTCACTTTATTATTCATAGTAGTATACTAGTATGCTATTCATATTCAATGTCCTTCTCAACCAGTCTCTGCTCATTTCTGTTTTGTTTCATGTGGTTACGTAACAGCATTTATTAGAGGTGGGAACCGGGTCACTGTACAGTATTTTGGTCTTTTTTGTGTGTGGATGCATTATTATTTTCACCGACTGACGTCCATCTGCATTCAGTGTCAGGTTTTCATTCTTCTGCACGCATGTTGTTTTAAATACCAGAGTAAAGTAAACCCATCGAATTACATCATAAACATCATATGTGACCCTGGAGCACAAAAGTGGTCATGAGTAGCACAGGTATATTTGTAGCGATATCCAACAATGCATTGCATGGGTCAAAATGATAGATTTTTCTTTTATGCCAAAAATCATTAGGATATTAAGTAAAGATTATGTTCCGTGCAGATATTTTGTAAATTTCTTACCATAAATACATCAAAACTTAATTTTTGATTAGTAATATGCATTGCTAAGAACTTCATTTGAACAACTTTAAAGGTGATTTTCTCAATATTTAGATTTTTTTGCACCCTCAGATTCCAGATTTTCAAATAGTTGTATCTCAGACAAATATTGTCCGATATTGACCCTTAAGACTGGTTTTGTGGTCCAGGGTCACATATCTCATTTATAAATAGTACTGTTTAATGAAAGCTGGTCTAGTTTCCCAGTAACACTAATATTTTGCCTGGATCCAAAGCGTCTTGATATGTATTACAGAAGTAGCCCAAGCCAAACAGTAGAAGCGCAGTGATCAGGAAGCATCACACCCTAGTTTAGTCACAACACGTGGAAAGTTACTATGAAACACTGTCAGCGTTGTGAGCAGAGCACTGAGGCGAGGCGACAATGTGGAAGCTTGATAGCCAGCTGCACCACGGCATGATGGGAAAGCAAGGCCAGAGAGGGTTCATGCAGGTTACACAGAGCCCAATGAGACGATGGTGATGTAGAGAAGCGACTCTGTGTCGTGTTGGATCGTGATGTTGTATGTGATGTCAATCAGGTTCAGCTAATATAAATGTCGATCAAATATCGTTTATTTCAGACTACTGTATTTAAAGACCCCGTGAAGTATCTGACAAGCTGTTTTCTGTCCTGGTTTGACGTATTCCCTGTTGAATCAGGAATCTGGAGAAGTGTATATCAACAGCAGAGAAAAGCTGCTTACTAATTAAGACATAATGACAAACTATGATATGCTACTTGCTATTGATAATCAGATGGAGTATTTATTATATTTACTTTAAATATAGTGATATATTAGGATTAATTATTAAGACAATGACAAACTATGATATGCTACTTGCTATTCATAATCAGATGGAATATTTATTATATTTAATTTAAACAATTACATATTAAAATTAATTATTAGAATTTATATTTTTTAAATTTATAGATACGTCATCTATTTATCAACAGTAAACGTGTTAATAATGTAAATACATGTTAAAAACAATAATACAAATTATTTAAATTAATATTTTATTATGTATTTTTGACTATTTATCAGCGGCAAATGTATAATAATCTAAATCTATTTAATATTTAATTTTAATACGTGTGTGTGTGTGTTATTATTATACACACACACACACACACACACACAAAATAACTACTGCAATTTCTATAATCATAAATACATACTTTAAAACACATTTTAAAATAATAACAAATACATTATATAAAGCATATATAATAATCATCTTTTATAATAATTTACCTATTTTATTACTTACTTTTATTATATATTTTATGTAATAAAATAAGTAAATCTATTATTATCTCATCAATTACTCATAAATAATATAACTGTACAATAAATGAATAAAATAATTACGTAATTCTGTACAGCTTTACATTTTTAAATGTGAATATCTGGTAAAAGTTTTTTTTTTACAATTTAAAATTATTTTAAATATATTTTGTTGCTTACTTATTAAAATATCATTATATTTATTATGCAATTATACATAATAATATACTCAATTACATTAATAAAAACGTATGTACATTTTTTTCCCCTTATTTCTTTTTACTTTAAGGGCAACGTTTGATATTTTACAGCTATGTGGTTATTTTAAATTCCATTATGTCAAATAAGTAATCGCAGAAAGGCTATAGGGACGCAAGTAAATGAAAAGGCTTCATATAATTTGACAGTGGTTTAAAGATTTAAATTTAAATGCGCTCGGAATGAAATCTGTCTAAATGCTCAGACGCTGCTCTTTGTGTCCAGGAGGCGGCGCTGCTGCTCTGCGTCTGACCCGTGAACTCTTCACAGACAGGCCAGGGACGTCCCATCGCTTCAGGGTCACACTGAACACTGACAGAGTCAGTTCAGTAGATTATAACGTGACCCACGTTCATCTGCTTCAAGCTAAAGTCGTCACCTCAGAGCTGCAGCAGTCAAGCGTTTGTTTCGCCCGCGGTCCGTCGCTCTCTCTCTCTCTCTCTCTCTCTCTCTATCTGTGTGTGTCTCTCTCTCTCTCTGCATAATTAAAGTCATGTGTGAGATTAGTGCTGGCAGCGACTGTCTGTCTGGGTCTGAGACTGACGCAAACAAACACCACAGAAAAGGCCTCTGTGTTCAAAAACCTGTATAACATCACGCCAAAGAACAAACATCAGGAGTCTCAAGCCATTTTGAATGGAAGCATGTATGATATAAATATTAACGGTTGTATTTTGAAAGTCATGCATTGCGTGTTTCAAACTAACATGAAATTTAAATTGGCTGTGTTTACTTCCTTAAATTCTATTTTCGGCCTGTTCATGTTTCCTAAAGAAAATAAATATTTCCGTGTGAGCCACCTGTCATTCAGACTTTTTTTTTTTTTTTTTTTTATACTTAATTTCTTCTTGTTGAAAATCTTGTTTGATTCAAAATAAATAATTTGAAGAAATAAACAAAGCAAAAAAAAATAAAAAATTAACAATATAAAATACGAATGAGCAATATATAAATTAACAATATCTAAAAATATAAAATATATACAAATATATTATTATTAAATATATAATATAAATTAATAATATATTTAATTTATATTATATATTTAATAATAATAATAATAATAATAATAATAATATATTATTATTATTATTAAATATATAATTAATTATTATGATTATCATTTTGTTTGTCATTATTATTACAGTTTTAACATTTATTTCTCTGGGGTTTTGAAATTTACAGTATTTTAAATTCATTAATAATAATAATCATCATCATCATCATCATCATTTAAATATATTGCTGTTCTTTTTTTAAATGGGCAAATAATTAAATATTATTTTTTTAAACCATTACTACTGATAATATGTTAATAATAAACATGAAATTTTCATTTTTTTTATGAATAATATTTTAATTATTATTTAAATATTTAAGAATTAGTTTAAACAAGAATGAGCTTATATGCAAGCAAAACAATTAGTTTAAATATATTTAAGAATTAGTTTAACAGTAGTTAAACAGTAAATAATTTATTATTATTAACGTTATTATTATATTCATTTTCAATGCTGTTGTTATTCAAATACAAAACATTATTAAAATAATAACAACAACAACAATTATTATTATTAATGAATGAATTTAAAAATACTGTAAATTTCAAAACCACATCAAAATAAATGTGCAAATTTCACACACAGAGAGCACTCTTGCATTATGCCAGTAAAAACGGCTGATTCATGCTCAACATCAAGTTTTGTGGCTCTACATCGAAACCTAATTGGTTATGAAAGATAATCTAATCAAAAACACTGCATGAACTACATCTTTTATGCTCAGTTTAGCCGGTGCTGTAGTTGACTCTCCTGCCAGGTGGCGCTAAAGAGTCTGGCAGCGTCTGGCAGGAGCCCCTCAGGAAACAGGTTCGGTTTCATGTGACAAGACTACAAATAACCCTGGACGTCCCAGTTCCTGATGCAGGCCTGTGAAACAACAGGAAACGCCGCTCGCTGACAGGAAGGCTCCGTTTAAGAGCGACGGAAGTGGGAAAGCCCTTAAAGTCTCCTTACGTGACCCTCCAGCGAATAATACCCAAAGAACGGGAGCGGCCCGAGCGCGGTGAGAACTGATAAAAAAAAAAAAAGATGACAATTTTTTTCTTTAACATCACAGCTATGTTGGGTGCATTTTTTTTTTTTTTTTTTTGCTTAAAAGCAAGTGTTGTTTTTAAAATGAGTTTAATTATAATTATAATTAAAATAAATGTCATGACATTATTATTATTATAATTATTAATAATAATATTATTTTAAAATCTGTTAATAATAAGTAAAATATATTTTTTACAACTATTACTACTGATAGTATGTTAATATTAAACATTACATTTTCATTAATTTCTATGATTTTGAAATTTACTGTATTTTATTATTATTATTATTATTAAAATATAATTATTTTTAAAGGTTAAAGATTTAAAAAATAATATTTAAGAATTTAATATCAGTGGTTAAACTGTAAATCATTTAATAATAATAATAATAATTTAAAATGCTGTTGCTATTCAATTATTCAACAATAATAATTATTATTATTATTATTTTAATATATGCATTAATATATTTAATAACGTGTTGAACAGTAAATAATCTATTAATAAATAATCTAATATTAATTTAAAATGCTGTTGCAATTAAATTATTCAACATTATTAAAATAATAATAATTCTTATTTTAATATATTTATGAATTTAATAACAGTGTTGAACAGTAAATAATTTATTATTATTAATATTAATTTCAAATGCTGTTGCTGTTTAATTATTCAACATTATTATAGTAATAATAATAATTATTATTTTAATATATTCATGAATTTAATATCAGTGTAAAACAGGAAATCATCTATTATTATATATTAATTTCAAATGCTGTTGTTATTCAGTTATTAAACATGATTAAACTCCCTCCTACAGCAGCGCTTTCAGTGCAACTCACCTTCCACCTGCTTTCCTGAAGCCCGAGACGGACACAGAGCGGCCGAGTACATGGAAATCAGACTAGAACGGTGTGAGGCGTGTCTATTTTTAGCCGATGTGTGTGTGTGTGTGTGTGTGTGTGTGTGTGTAGATGAGGAAGGATATCTTGACATCAAAACAAAGCAAGGACATGCAGAACAAAACGAGAAAATAATGCAACACAACACAACTACTATTTGCCAATGTGCGAGCTCTGAATAAGCACCGATCTGAGCGCAAGTGCGAGATTTTGCCGGGAGATTGTGCGATCGCCATGGCGACCGCGGAATGAATTTGTAGCAAAGTGCTTATTCGGAGCTCAGGGATTCATGAAAGAAAGCTTTTAAAAGGAGCAAACCTGATTGGCTGGTGCTGTTGTTGCGTAGGGGACACTTGTGGCAGGAGTTGTTGCTGCAGAGACAGTAGCAGGCGTAGCACTGTACATCATGGGTACTTTTTCAGGAAGGGAACCATGGAAGCAATGAACAGGTAGGTGGAGCATTATGGAAACAGGTGTTTGGTTGGTTGGTAGGGTTTTTGTAGTTTGTTTTTTGGTGTTGTCGTTTAGCAATGGTGTATTTTACAGAGCAGCGAGCCATCGTTAGGTTAAACCAGCAGATGGCATGCAACCACGATGCAAAGCAAGAGAAGCATGGGAAACAAAACAATAAAACAACAAAAGAAGAGGAGAAAGGCTGATTATAATCACCTCAAGGAAATTTAACAGCATAATCAGTTGTACCCAGAGAAGTCTGGCATGAGCGGTTAGTGCAGGTGATAGATTTACACGAGCTGTCAGCCCGCGACGGGCCACACTTCTTCAAGCATTGATCCTGCCATCTACGGCAAACTACACAGAATGGCCGTTTGTGTGCTCGTTTAGGATCGAGTGGGCTCTTTCTCTAGGAAACTGATCAAATTTCCCAATCGACTGTACACAAGACAATGCCTATCATTCACAGCCTGTTTGCTTGGATCTGGTGTTTTCACACAAATAAATGACTGCTTCCAACAATTAACTGATAATAAGAAATATAATAATAACAGTCACTGTAAAAAAAAATTTGAAAAGTAACAATATATACGAATTTATAAATTATATATAAAAATTTAAACTTTAAAAGACCACTGTGAAAATGTAAATTAATAATAAAATCCACCAAAATTCATTTATAATGAATGATACATGTAAAATACATCAAATATAAAGAATTACACTTTAAAAAATAATAATAATATTAATAATAATAATACTGTAAATAAAAAGTAAAATTTATATGAATTTACAAATTATATTTAAATATATAAAACTTTAAAATACCACTGTAAAATAATACATATATATATAAAGAGTGTTTATATAATAGTTATAGTAGTAAAATTTTTTTTTTTTTTACAATTTTTAAAATTGGAATTTGAAATAACTTACAATACACTGAATAATATAAATATGTAAAATAGACAGAATTCCTATAATTATAATAATGATAGCCACTGTTTTAAAAAAAAATGAAATTTGAAAATTTAAAACAAACTGAATACGAATATATAAATGTATAGAATTCCAAATTAAAAAAAATATTTAAAAAATAAAAGAATTCTAAAAAAATTCTAAATGAAATCATGATTATGTAAGATATATAGACTTACTATAAATAACAACAACATTAGTAATAACTGTAATTAGAAATAAAATCTAAACAAACTGATAAAATATACATAATAATTATTGTAATTAGAAATAAAATCTAAACAAACTGATAAAATATACATAATAATTATTGTAATTAGAAATAAAATCAAAACAAACTGAAATATATGAATAGATAAAATATACAGAACTACAATAATGATATATTATTGTAAAGTATATTAAATATGCACTTGAAAACTTTAAAATTGCAAAACCCCAGAAAGAGAAATGTGAATATTTCAAACAAACAGAGCGCGCTCTTGCAGGTGAACAGAAGCAGAATAAAGCAGAAAACAGATGCGTGATGGTGTAACTGATCAGATTCCATCAACAGGTGCTAATTTGGTATTTTGTGAGACGTGAGAGTCTCCGGAGCTTCAAATCACCTGCAAGAGCGACTAGATCTCTACGTGAGGTGGGGAAAACAGACACAGACAGACAGACAGACAGGAAGAGGAGGAACCTACCAATGCTGCTAGCAGGAGCCATGCACAGAACTGACCCTGTGACCATGCAGTGAAGAGTGGAGAGAGGTTAATAGGGAAGAAAAACATATTAGACACAGAGCCAGAAATTCAGTATTCAGCATGCCATACAAATCCAATTAAGCTTGTCATTATAGATCGCTCGCTCCACCGTGTCGTCATTCCGGTAAAAACTCAGCGTATTCCAGGAAGATACACTGGATCAATATTCGCAAAGGGCCGCAATGAGAGGACAGGAGCTTAGCGTTGTGAAATTAGAGCGCAGGGAAACAGTGTAGGAGAAGGGGAAGAGGGCAACAGGGCTAAAAACCAGCCACACACACACACACACACACACACACACACACACACACACACACACACAAGAGAGTCATGCGGTGAGCCAACAGCCACTCCTACGGTTAAAATAGACATAGTGCTGTTACAAAAGCCCCAGAGCTGGAGAAGAGGGAGGAACGGGGGCACAAGAGGACGGCTAAAAGGAAATACAACCACCATGTGGGTGTGTGATGACAAAATACACCTACGAGGGGATTAGACAGCCGGACTCGCTCTGAGACCCTACGTATGGAGAGAGCTTTTTCTGTGTTTATTGTTATAAAAATACTGCAGTGGGTACGCCTACAGGTACAGAGCCATAGTAGGTGGAATATATATGGCTATTGTTTACTGTAACGCACTGTGATTAATGCACATGTTGGCTATCGATGTCGAATAAATGACTCAAATTTTCAAACTTTGATTACATGCAATATTCTGTATGTTTATATATTAAATGCACCTAAAGGCATCATATTATAATATGTTATTAAATGAAATCAAATGTAAAATATAATATTCATATATTATTATAATGTTATGATCATATATTGTTTTATAATCATTTAAATTAATTATAATCAGTTTTAGTATTTTTAAATCTTGAGTAAATATTATACAAAATTTTATATATACATATTAAAATGTCATCGGCCAGGCAAATTAATCAGACCATATTCAGCTTCTTTTTTTTTTTTTTTAAACTAAAGAATATTAGCATCTGCAAATTCTATATTTGCAACAAAGAATGTTTTAAAATATTTAAATATTCATTTTATGTATTTATACACACATAAATTTGTAATTTCTGCAATTTTGATAAACAAATGTCAAAGTTTATTTAAATTAATCATAAACAATTGCAGTGTTATTTTAGTATCACTGAGATACTATTATAGCTTTTATTGCTATTCCGAATCAGTATTTTATTTTTTAATTTTAAAGTTTTAATTATTTTTATATTTGTCATTTTTAGTAGTTTTTGTGTTATATATATATATATATATATATATATATATATATATATATATATATATATATATATATATATATATATATATATATATATATATATATATATATTCATTCATTTCAGTTTTAGTTATTTTAGCACATGAAGTTAAACTTAATTAAAATAAGAAATGTTTGGCCACTAGCTGAAATCATTTGTTTTATACATATATTTGATTTTATTTTAGTTAACCTTTATTTTATTTCAATTAATATATGTGTGTATATATATGTTATATAAATTATTTATATGTATATATATATATATTTTTTTTTTTTTTTTTTTGTGTTTTACTTATATTTTCAATTTCAGTTTTACAATATTTGCAATCAAAAACAGCAATACATATATCTGCATTAAGTATAGGCCAGTAATGATGGAAGTCAGATATATATATAATCATTGCGCTCTACCTGTGCAGATGTAAATGTGTTTCAGCATGCAGATCAAAGCACTTCTGTGCGTTTTCTAATTTAATCTATGGCCGGCTATCATTTTTAGATCAAAGTATCCCAACAGTACTGTCCAAATTCAAATCAGCAGCGCTCTCGAAATAACGTCTGTATTTTCCCTTTTAAAAAAAACACGTTATGCATTAGTATTCCATGCACACGCGCTGCATGCAAAAGGGACATGTGGCTGTTTAAAAGCCTCGATAATGACGTTTCGCCGGGATTGGGGAAGAGAAAAGGGGTGTAACGTTTAGAGGGTGAACCAGGGATTAATACAAAGCAGTGCGGGCGGTGTGTATGTGTGTGCGTGTGCATGCATGTTTGCTTGCGCTCACCTGTGGGAAAGAACGCAGCGGTGGGCTGCTGGAGCTGTGCGTTGGCCAAAGCCTGTTGGTAGTGCAAGACACTGGGGTTGAAGAGCGTGGCCCCGTTACTCTTTTCTAGTGCCGGTCTCTTTGGTAGCGGCTGCAGGACTCCATGGGGAAATGCCTGAGCGTGAAAGAGTACATCCACGTGTTAAACGAGTTTTGCACCACTTCTGTATCCATGCACATGTTGACTCGAAGCTGCATCGCTCCGTTTTACACAAGGACGACGACAACCGTCGCTAGATACTTAAGCAAGGCACTTACGTTTATTAAATAAAGCTACTTTACTTTGAAAGACCACACAACATTCTTTCTTCAAAATTGACTACAATGTACTTGGTGACTTTTACTGTTTCTATCAAAACAAAGAAGGCAAATTAAAAACTTCTGTGAGTCGCTACAGTACATTAAAAAGCTACATGCAAAGCAAAAGGTGAAAGGTCATAGTACCAGATCTACAGATGCCTCGAGGGGTCGCTTCATTGCTTTGGCAGTCGACTGAGTCTTTTAATAGCAGGCAGCGAGCACATGATGGCAGTGGGCCAATGGGATTCAAGCGTATTAACATACAGGTAACAGCAAGCAGAGGTGCATCATGGGGACAGCATTGCATTGTGGAATAGGTGAGAAGGAAAAAAACAAAAACAAAAATAATCTGAATGCAGTAATACCACATACAAAACAATAGGCATGCACATAAACGAAAAAACTTGTTTCAAAGAAACATTTCACTACGTTCTGAATTAGTACGAAAGCACAAAGCATCTACAATACCTGTGTTAAAAGCGTCAGAAATCAAGAGTCTCACCATTTACCAATCAAAAGTCAAACACGCTAATGGGATTGTAGATATTAGTGTTATGAAAGCTCGCTGCATAAAACACACCCGATATCCGCTATCGAAGGGTTTCGTGTGTGTGTGGCGAATTAAAATCTACTGATGGTAAGAATGCAACGTCACTTAGTTCTGTTCGGATGCAACGTGAAGTTGCACGGCGTCTATCGAGCGCTAATTAAGAATGGAATTTGGCGCAATCTGCACGGGCCAAGTGGGCAAATTTGACTGGGCCGTGCATCGTGTTTCTGTAATGCAAATCACAATCTGCCGCGCTCTTTGGGCGATTTTAACATGTGCAGTGAAAATGCTGTGACATTTACCACCACTTAGCAAAAAGCAAACAAAAGGACACCGGAACGCCTTCCCTGACATTCGTTTCTGTCACAATGTATGTTGCAATTTCTTACCAACTAGCTACATGTAAAACGTAAAGGTCACGGAACCAAAAGAAAACAACTGATGTGAGTGATCACAGAATGTGGAGCTCTGTTTATTCTTATATTTGAGAAAGTCCAATTTATGTACTTTTTACGCTGGACCTTCTAAAAGCATTACGAGTTATTTTTTTTATTGTGGCCCATTTTGATGTCTTTTTGCATTTAAATATTTATATGCAACTAACATTGCACACTGCAATATTCCTCACCAATAAAATGCCATGCAAAAGTACTTGTAATAAGTAAAGATGCGGCTCAATGGAATGACGGGCAGCAAAAAAAAGGACGCTTGAAATGAGATGACGCTGAGGGCCATGCAGAAATGCTTGAAATCAGAATAGCCACACACAAAATAAAAATAATAAATAAATAAAAGTAGTAGGAAAAAAAAAAAGAAAAAATGCATGTTTTTCTTTATATATATATAATAAAGTCACAGATTACAGTAAAAGGGTACGAGGGAAATATAATGCATCATTTAAAAGACATTTTACTGACAGGAAAAACATCTACGTCTGGATTCTCTCAAGCTCTGTTCCAAAACCTAGTGAGCTGCATTGTTGTCTACATAGGCTGCTACCTTCTCAAGCGTATATGCAACTTAGTGCACTAGGCACACAGCACTTCTCATGCAAAGTGCACTCGAGTCATAATTATTCGTTCCAAAACAGTCTAAATTTTCATGTACAGCATTCACAAATAATAAATAAAATTGTCATTTTTTTAGGATTTGATTATTTTAGTGATAGTTTCTGTGTTAAAACAGAACTGTATTCCTGTCATTGTCATCTTAAGTTTTTTCTCTGAGCTTGTCGCAATACATTCTGGGACTAAACTCTCCCTGAAGGATTTCTGCTGCATGAATTTATGCAAAACAAGGCATCTTGGAAAGCAGCATAATAATGCACAAATCTTTTGGAACAGTCTTGGCGTCATGTTTACGATACAGTCTAGTGCTGTCTAGGAAGAAAGATCAGTAGGTTTAGGAACAGCGCTTGCAAGTATACTTTTAATAAACATCAGAATAAGATGCACTTTAATTGTGCATGTTGAAGGTATTCTTGTAACCAAGAGTTGAATGTTTTGCTCCCCTCCGCCAACATAGAGAACCATTAAAATAAATATGCCACCCACGGGGATTTATCATACAGAATTACATAACCTTCCACTGGCGAAAAAACAAAACAAAACAAAAACAAAACAAAGAGAAACTAAAAAGGCAAGAAAATGAAGAAACTATAACTGTATCATCGGACTTTTAAACCCTTTCTCTGGGGTCGCATTTGAGATCGATTGCTTCAGCGTTCCTACAGTAACTGGCCCGGTATGAACCCTAGAAAAAAATCTGTTTTGTTATCTGCATTACATCATAATCAGGAAAGGACATTGCACCTTAAGGCTAACAGCGTTTTAGCCTGTAGCCAAAGCTGGTGGTTTATCTCAGGTCGCTGAATGCTCGGGAAACCTGGGGCTTTATTTTCACTCTTGTTTTATTGTTATGGCTGGTGAGCCGATACTGTCCTCGCGTCACCCTCTGACCCAGACGCCACAGTGGAAAAAGACAAAAGGTTCAGGGCAAAAGCAAAAGCGAAAATGGAGTAAACAGCAAAACGAATGAGGCCAAGCGTGTGAGTGCCATGACAGCAAACGCGGCAAACTAAACCACACCAGCGTGAGATGTGGAAGCGGGAAAGCTTGCTGCCAAATACTGTGCCTACGCCGCAAGCGAGTGACGCGACCAAACTATATTCATACCGACGCACTGCGTCGAGATTGTTCACATTTTAAACCGCAAGCTCACCATGTCGCATGCGTTGTGTCGCATTGTCAGCTTGCAGGACCAAACTATACCGTTATAATCAATGAAATAAGCGTGGCAGTGCAAGGGAACAATATTTTTCCCCATTTTAAATGGCAAACTCATGCATGTTGCATTTGCTGCGTCGCGTCGTGAAATTGTTAAGTAGACAATTTCACTGAATACAACAGGAGCGATCAAGTTGCATTCCTTGCCATGTCGAAACAAAGTATCCACTTTCATTATAATCAACAAAGCTATCTACACTGCATGCACACAATGTCAAGTTTTGTCACGTCGCATTGTGTTGCTTGCAGTGTATACAGCTTTAGCAGGAGCAAAACAGTTGTCTTGAGTTGCTTTGCTCGTTGCAGTGTAAATAAATTTAAAAATCGCGCATTATAATCAGTACTAGAACTGTTCACCACAGTCTACCGATGCGACAAATCTAGATCACGTCGCATTTTGTTATGCAATTAATTTTAATGGGAGAAATCTAGTTTTCTTGTAAGCACACTGTTTGTGTGCAGTGTAGATAAAATAAAAACTATATTGCTCTCATTATAATTAAAAAAAAGCTGCATTGCAATGCAACAATATCGGATTATTTTATTATAGTAAAAAAAAAAAAAAAAGCTATCTGTACAACCAAATTGCAAGTTTTCTTACATCACACCACTCTCTTCTTCTGTTTATTATAATGGGAGTGATCTAGTGTTGTTGCACCACATTCCTTTCATGCAGTGTAAGCAAAACAAGCTCATTTCCATTATACGAAACAAAACCATCTACAAGCATGCAATATCAAATTCATTGCATCACACCACTGGAAATATGAACAGTTCTGCTGATTATAACAGGAGCAGTCTAGTTTTGTTGTGTTGCATTGCTCTCTTGCAGCGTTGGAAAAAAAAAGATGCAATCAACAAATCTGTCTACACTGCAAATGTGCAATACTGGTTTTGATGCATCACTCACTTGCAGCACACAGGGTTTCACTGGTTTTTAAGGGAGCACTGTTGCTTTGTTGCATCGCTCGCTTGCAGTGTAGACAAAACTAGAATGCTCCCATAATCACCAAAACGAAACAAAATCGAAATTGCGATGCAACAAAACTTGATGGCAACTGCTATAATCAAAGGCATATACTGTTCGTTGTGATGGTGACAAGATGCAACAAAACTTATTTGCCACAGTTTTTTGCATCGCTCACTTGCAGTGTAGGAAAAACATAGTATGCTCCCATCATAAATTAACAAAACGGTCTAGGCTGCAAGTGAGTGATGCATCAAAAATACATGCATATTTAGGGATTGCAACGAAACAAAACTTGATAGTGCCTGTTATTATCAAAGCCAAAACTCTATATACTTCAAGTAATGCAATGCAATTAACATTGCATGCATGCAAAGATTGCGATGCAACAAAACTTGATCGCACCTATTATAATCGAATCCATATACATTACTCTCTCTCCACTTTCGCATAACGGTGCACAAAACTCTGTGCGTCATTTGCTTGCAGTGTAGACAAAAAGCGAGAATGCTGTCTAGAATGCAAGCAAGCGATGCAACAAAATTGCATGCATTTAGAGATTGCGATGCAACAATATAAATCGAAGCAATATAAATTGCAAGATGCAACAAAATTCGACATCTCTTGCTTGAAGCATTGCACACAACTCTGTTGCAATGCGTCGCTCGCTTGCAGCGTAGACATGCATTACAACTTACAAACGAGAGCAGTCTGGCATGCGGCCCAAGATACAGTTTTGCTTGGATAATAGATGAACCTGTGCATTCACGTCAGTTTGGCATGAAGATGTCATCCATCTCCTTAATTTAATCTTGACTGATCTGAGGAGAGCAGGCCTCCCATTGGGCAGAGAAATGGGGAAGTAAGCTGCCCCGTGACCTTGTGCAGTCAAGGGTGTGAGCAAAGAAGCTTTTAAGCCATCGTGCTTATTATATTAATATCCTATTCCTAATAATGATCGCATCAGTACAATACTAGATGGATAAGAAGGGAGAGCGATTTTTATCACATGGCAGTCTTCTCAAGCAGCTTGTCTCTTTGTCTCTCTCTCTTTACTCACCCTGTTTAATAGGACTAAAATCCTCCGGGGACGAGATAAAGGAGTCGACACCGATTTGGCACGCAACCCCGCCCAGATTCTAGAGATGGGTCATGGCTATATAATAATAAAGCAGTGCTCCACATTTAATGTGCTAACATCATCAGATATCTCAATCGCAACCTCCGCGGGCACGTCTCAACATGTGTTGTCAATTGATTTTATCGTGCACAGAACCGAAAACGGTTTCACAACTCTAAGCACTGCATTGGTTACGATTCAATGTGTCGTGACAATGCGGTAAATTAAATTCTGCTGTAAATTAAACGCAGCTGGTGAGGCACGGTGGTGTAATTTGAAAACTTTAACACACGTTAATGTTTCGCACAACATGACTCTTTAAACGTAGAATTGTATGCATGTCATCTGGAAATCAATTGTGTGTGATTAGCTCACCATGGCTGCAGCGGCGGCCTGTGCTGCGACGGCGGTCTGGTTGGCCTGATGCTGGGCTGCTTTGATCTTGGCCTGCAGGTGCGCCGGAGGGTGGAAGTACTTGCACTTCTCGCGCGAGCAGCGGCTCTTGATGAAGTCCATGCACACGGTGACCGTGTTGTCGCTCGTGTCGATCATCGGGCTGTCGCTAGGATGGGCGAAGCGGCAGTCGGTCTCGCCGCGTGCGCAGTTGCCCCGCTGAAACTCGCGACACACCTGGACGCAAACCAACACACGCAGACAAAACAAACAGGGAACACAACAGAAATATGCAAACAGAGATGTGAGTCATTGAAGTTTCAAGGCTTTCATGTATGAGCACAGGTACGTAAATAAACACACACCGAGCTGAATATTAACAAAGGCAGCGACAGCCTCTCGGTGTGGGAGGGCCGCAGAGGAACCGAGCCTCTTATTATCACAGACATCAGTCAGTTGCTAAGTGATCGCACATTTAGTGACACACACACAACCTTCAACTGTTATTGTTTCAACCACGCTGATCATCTTGCGAGGCAGCGCTGCATTGAAATGCCTCACACTTCTTTCTATCCTCCTTCTCACACTTTTCCGCAATTAATTCAGCTCCGTCTTTAACATACAGATGAAAGCCTTTGGCTTTCACAAACTTTAAATCTACTTCAACATTGAAGTTTAAAAATCTCCCAGTGACCTTGACTTTGTTCAAATGTTTAATGTTCAGAATCTAACCAAAAATGATTAATCTAATATTTACTTAATGAATTATGACTGGCCTTCTTTCTTGCATAAATTTGCATACTGACTTATTATTGGTCTTTATTTTAAATTTGGATCAGACTTTTTTTTTTTTTTTTTTTTACATTTATTTGAATTATGATTGGTCTTTTATTTTCAATTATTATTTGTCTTTTTTTAAAATATAATTGCATACTGAATTACTGCATACTGTTTGTTTGTTTTGTTTTTGGTCTATGATTGTTCTTTATTTTGAATTATGATCGGTATTTGTAAATATATATTTACATATGGAATTATGACTGGTACTCTTTCTTGAACACATTTGCATACTTAATTATGACTGGACTTTTCTTTATTTTAAATTATGATTGGTCATTTTTTACATTCATGATTGGTGGGGTTTTTTTTAACATGTAACTGCATTTTTACATAAAATTACATACTGACTTGGCCCTTTCTCCCTTACATTTATTTGCATACTGAATTATGTTTTTTTCTTGGCCCTTTCATTACACTGCACTATGATTGGTCCTTCTTTTTTTTTTTTTTTTACATACATACTTGTTTTGTTACATATATTTGCATAGTAAAATGGCTTTCCTACATATTATACTGTCCTTTACTTTGTAATTCTTTTGGATGAATGAAACGACGGCCTCATAATGTCTCGGTGTGAGGTGTTACCTCGAGTTTGTCTGTGCGCAGGAGCTTCTGCGTGGAGGACGAGCTCGGCACGTTGACCGGCGGGCTGCCGGGGACGATGACAGGGGTGCTGGGGAGCATCTCTGTGGGGACCAGGCCCATGCCGTGGCTCATGGGAGTCAGATACGGCGCGTAACTCAGTCCATGGTTCGAGCCCAGACCTTGGCTGACAGGAAATGTAGGCTGTGAAGAAGATAATTAATATGAAAGAACTGCAACTTGCTGAAGAAAAAGAAGCAGTTTACCCAAAAATTATTCAAGATGTAGATAAGTTTGTTTCTTCATCAGATTTGGAGAAATGTAGCATTGCATCACTTGCTCAGCAATGGATGCTCTGCAGTGAATGGGTGCCGTCAGAATGAGAGTCCAAACATCACAATAATCCACAAGTAATCCACACCACTCCAGTCCATCATTTAATGTCTTGAAGAAGCCAAGAGCTGCATGTTTGTAAGAAACAAAGCCATCATTAAGATGTTTTTAACTTTAAACCGTTGCTTCCATCTAAAATACGAGTCTGTAATCTATAATAACGCTTCATCCAATGAAAAAGTCCATCTCCTGTTGTCTCTCACATCAAAATCCAGCCACATATTTTGGACGGTTTTGGCTTGATTTCTCTCCAGACCAGACCACTTTTTCACTGGAGGAAGCGTTATTATAGATTATGGACTCGTATTTTAGTTAAAAATGTTTGTTACAAACACACAGCTTCTTTCTGTCATGTTTTTATCAGCTGCTTGGACTCTCATTCTGACGGCACCCATTCACTGCAGAGCATCCATTGGTGAGCAAGTGACGCAATGCTACATTTCTCCAAATCTGATAAAGAAACAAACAGATCTACATCTCGGATGGCCTAAGAGTGAGTACATCTTCAGACAATTTGAATAACTATTCCTTTAAGTAAAGTAAATATGCATCTAGACAGGAAGACGGATAGACTGTTCTTACCATTGGTTGCATGGTGGTGCCAGGGATCATGAACTGCATCTGCTGCGCCAGCATCGCTGCTGCAGTCTTCTGCTGGATGAGGTTGTTGCGTCCGTTGATTTCCAGCTGCGTCTTCAGATGCGCCGGTGGGTGAAGGTATTTACAGTTCTCTCTCGTACACCGACCCTGCGGCAAGAAAGATCAGGAAAATTAAGTATCTCAGTTGTTTCTACTGGACAGAAATGAAAACTTTTGCTGATCTCTCTTGTGAAAAAGACCCCAATAATCTCAGAAGAGATCTCAAAAGAGTCTCAACTTCAGCAAAAGTCTGAGATCTCAAGTCTTAATGATCTGAACTTCAACTTCATAGCTCTATACTCTTACTATTTGACAACCCTTGACTCATTATATACAGTAAATATGTTGATTACCTGCAAAAAAAAAATGTTTTAATCAACATAGAAACAACACTACAACATACATGAAAAACAAGCAGCAATGCATGAGGATGTCTGCTTCATACTGCAATATTTATTAAGGAGGCCAAAGTTAGATGAATATTCTGCACAAGGTCAAGCGTGTGTTTGCATTAAACCTCCACTGCAGGATATCCAGTAACACGGGAAGCCGAACTGATACCGGGATGTGAGAAACAGTGGAGGAGGGGTTAAAAACGCAGCGGTAGCACATACTGCGGACATGCAGAGACACAGAAAGAGAGTCTCACTGCCTCTGCAGATGCTGCGTCGCCCTGCATGTGCTCTACAGCATCAGCTGCTCGCTGGAGGTGTGAGATCTCCACGGTAACCTTGAGCACAAATATCACATGCTCATGCTCCTCACAAAACAAGATAACTGAAGAAAACAACTACAGATGTCATCGATTACAATAATAATTCATGAATACATTAAAAGATCATTTTAATTTTCAGGTTATAAATATTTGTATTTTTTTTTTACAAAATACAAATTACACACCATTTCTAAATTTATTTTTAAATGTATTTTTAAGGTCTCTGCTAAATAAAAAAAAATAGAGAGACATTTTTAAATTATGTACGTTTACATTTTTAGATTTACATAATTACAAATTTCTGTTTCTGAATTTTGCATGTTTGGTTTCTGTTTAAGGTCTCTGCTAAATTTAAAAATACTGAAAAACGTTTTTAATTATATTGTTTGAATTTTTAATAATAATAATAATAATAAATATTATATATATATATATATATATATATATATATATATATATGCATGCATATGCTAAATTAAAAAAAAAACTCCTTATATATTGCTTTACATTGCATAAAAGAAATACATATTTAAATCTAATTGCATGAAATTATTTTTTAAATACTACTGTCAATTGTTTTTTTGTTTTGTTTTTTTCCATCAGCAGTGCTTGCAGAGTCAAGCATCACTATTAATATTGCTGTTTTTAATATCTCTGCTAAATTAAAAAAATAATAATAATAATTAACTGGCAGATTGGTTTACTTTGCATAAAAGTATAAAAAATACCAATTTAAATCAAAAACCATCTTTTTTGTTATTTGTGGTGTTTGCAATGTCAAGATCACTATTAATATTGCTTATGCTTTAAAAAAAAAAAAGTTTTTCAAATTGTTTTCAATCTTTGCCGATAATTTGTTGGAGTGCCACTATCTTTAAAATACATACATACAGCCAATTTGAACATGTTTTGGATGAAGATATGCAGTTTCATCAATATCAAGCATATTTGCTTGAAACTTGTCAAAAGTATTAATATGAAAGTTATGACACAGGTAGAGTTGACTCACCTGTGTGCAAGTCTACTCGTATGTAGAAATAAAATTTTATGCATGTATTCTAAAGCTGCTAAATTAAACCAAAAATTAATTAGCAATGTAAACAAAACACATGCAAAGAGTTTAAAAAGGTGTAAAGGACTGATGCCCATGCATGCATGTACAGCAGCTTTTCCATCTTTAATTTCTGCTAACTACACACCATCTAAATGTCAGATCATATACCGTGAAACTATCCTGACACTATAACAAGCTCATTACTAACCAGATACAATGCCTCATAAATGGCTAAAATGAAAAGCAGGACAAAAGTCTCTGTATAAACCACATGCATTCAGAATGTTTCATGCATATTTCGCTATAATCAAATTGCATAATTTGGTATTTGATCATAATATGTTTGCATCAAGGGTATAAAGCAGAGACATGACCCATATAGGCTTTTGTGTGCTCTCTGCATTGTTGCAGGGAGGTCACAAATCCCTTGAAAACATCTTCGAAGAATTGTCAGGAATGTGCACGGTCAGCTTATCTGAGGTCTTGCTTGCTTATGGTGGTTTATGACAAGGATAAAAGCGCAAGATGTCCAGGTATCCTTCCTTACTCGGATTACAATGGAGATAGTGTGCTATAAATAACACGAAACTAGATCTAAACGGAGCAAGGCTGTCATTTCAACGATCTCCAAACAGTTAAACAATGCTGAATCAGCTCACTGCAGCTCACCGCATGAGCGCTGCAACGGCACGAGCTGAGATATCTGACTTTTGTTAATGCGGTTGAGGCCTTGGGTGATTGATCAGACCCAAAATACAATGTATTTCCAATCATTTAAAAGCTTCACCTTATTGATTGAAAGTCAAAGCTTTGTGTTTTCAATTATTCATTAACACATCAACATCTATAGAGATGAGCATCTGAACTCAGTGATTCCACCAAATTATTGGTCTAATACTGTGGATGAACTATAAATGATGCTAATATCATTCATTATCAACACATAATCAATTATAGGCCAAGCTGAAGACAGGTCTAGACACTTAACACCCTCAAATTCCCAAATATGCAGCGCTGTAATCCACAGGATCAGGGTGCCGGTGCAAAGGGGCTATCAATATCCCTGCTGGAATAACAGTGTTGCTCAGCCGTCCAGCCAAAAGCTGAGAGGTGTCAAAGCCAATCAGTCCGGGCCAAAAGACGGGACTCTCACGGCTGCTGATGGAGTGACGGATGCGGAGGAGAAGTGAAAGACAACCGATTTAGGACTTCCACCGCTATCGGGATTTTCAGGGGTTGTGCAAAGGATTGTATTGGAATATGTATGAGAGGTTTGATTTGCTGTGTGCGGCCTGATTGAGAGGAGACTGCTGATTCAATAATGAAGGTCTATTTTTACTGGCGAACTCGGCAGTAATGGTGCTGATGGAGGACGACCAGAAGCTCTGGATCGAATGACCAATCTTCAACGTGCTACACAATACTGCATCGCTGCAATTAATGGAGGAATCAGATTTAGAAATCCAAAATGCCCCCAAAAAAGCATTATATAGGAGAAAATATTTTGAGAAACATTAAAAAAAAAAAGAAGTACAAGGTTCATGGCTAATGTTCAAAGCATGCATGCATCAATGTGCATCATGATATGCCATATGTAGTCATGGCTGATGCTTAATCCAGTTTAATTTATCTAAAAAATGTAAATGTAAATGTAAACTGAATTGAATTCTACATGTAGCATTATATATGGATATACATAAATTTGTAAATTTATATGTTTGATAAACTGGCATTCTACAGGCTTATATGTAATTTCCCTACTCTTCAAATACAAACTGGATTAAACAGAGGTGCGTTCATACTGACAGTGACTAAACCGCTTCAGTTTGGCAAGATGCTGTATTGTCGGCTGCTGTATTTGACTGCTGTACTCGACAGTATCAAGCGAAGGATCACGCAATAAATCAGCAAGCTTAACTGTAAATGACCGATTCACTTCAGTTTAGGGATGTAACGATTAACCGCGAGCCGGTTGAAAATCGATTCATGTGTGTGACTATTCAAATCGGTTGAGTTGCTAAACAAATCGCAATTCAATACAGGGTAGGAGTTTATATGAATGTATGTCTGAGGGGAACTTACTGTCTTTAGAAAAGTTTAGATCTTTTCATCTTACCTCTGTAGAATGCATATTAAAGTTCATAAGTGCAGCGCTGCTTTGTTTACAGCGGAAACGCTTGAAGCGCCACCTGCTGGCAGAGAGTGAATCTGCATCTCATGAATGAGATCTCAACGAAGTCAGACCATTCTGTTTTTGCTTCAAACTTCAAAATTATACAGTCTAATTTAGATTAAAAACTGCTCATGTTGCATGCATCATCTTTGTTTGGATCATGATTAAAATGCAGTGGTTGCCTCAAATTTTAAATGGAAAGAGCACAGACAAAGCCTTATTTTGTTTATATGAAGAGATTTCTTTTATTTGTGTTACTTATTTATTTGATGTGGAGCTTGTTTTAAAATTTCAATTTAGTTTTGTTATTTACATTTACATTTTGTTATTTAGCAGAGGCTTTTATCCAAAGCAACTTACAAATGAGGAGAACAAAAGCAATTAAAACCAACAAAAGAGCAATAACATGCAAGTGCTATATTAGTATATTATTATAGTGTTATATTTCAGTTTCACAAAGAAATGTGCTGCATTTTGTCCAAGCAATAATAAAAGGACACATTTCATTTATAATTTGTCTTAAATCTCATTTTGTAAAAAATAAAAATCGTAAAATCAAATCGAATTGTGAGTTGAGTGAATTGTTACATCCCTACTTCACTTTGTTGCTGCAAACTGTCGTCAGTGTGATCGCTCATTTACATCCATTTACATTGCATCCTCACACATGCCTGACAATGTAGAGCAACAGACAATCAAACTAATTTAACTTTATAGCATTTAGCAACTTGAAAGAAAAAGAAGAACTGTTTTACCAAATATAATCTGAATTTAAGTGAACTGGTTCAAAACTGTGCTCCAGGGCTTCAGACAAAAAAAATTGAGTAAGGAGCCATTGGCTCCTATAAGAAAAAAAACTTAGATGCCAAATTATTTTTTTTGTTGCTACAGAATAAACACGTTTTATTTTATTTTATTTTTTTAACATTTGAATCATACTGTCATGTGTTTATATCTAATCTTGTCTTTTCTTGAATTTATCAGCATTTTAATCCATCTTGTAGATGACCTGGGAACTAAGGTTCACTTAAAGTGGGAACTAAACGTCTTTTCCAACTTGAAATATACAGTCACAAATAATTATTACACAGAATCTGTAACAATATCATGGACCATAAGCATCACTTGGCCATTGAGTGTACACTTAAGTATTTGCAATGTAATAAATTTAAGTTAGTCCAACTTAAAATAAAAAGTGAACACATACTGAGGTGCTAAAGCGATTGCGCCTGCCGCATTAAAGAGCACCAAAACCGTATTTATTTTAGAAATTTTGTTATGAATTTGGCAGAATGTTAAAGCTGATACATTGTTTATTAAAAAGTAACAAAGCACAAAGTTTATTGTGATTACTGGATGGCAAGTGTGCTGCAAACAGAACAGCATATAGACTAAGATCTTGATAAGAAGAAGCCATATTAGTAATGATTACAAACTAGAATAGCTAACGATATTGCCAATAATCACACAGCTGACAGCTTTACCTGTTGAATTTTGTTCAAGTTGTGCACGAAATAGACGCTGCTTTTCTGCATTTTCACTTTGCACGTCATTTCGATCTCTCTCGTGCTGCGTTTAGCAGGCATTTTGGCAGAGATGGGGACTGTTTGAAACTATTTTTCCATTAAAACTTTGATGTGCATCATCTCAGTTTAATACGTGAACATAACAAAAGACGTGATCGCAAAACAATCAGGAAAAAAAATTTAAGGTCACAACATGCAAATATACATAGTCGCCAGTGCCGACCTCAGCAAAAGTTTCATTCGCAAATTAATATTTTTGGTCACAAATGCGACCATTTTAGTCGCAGTCTGGAGCCCTGCACCCTATTTAACTGTTTTCAAGATCAAACAGTTTTTGATTTGACTGAATGTGTCACTTTATGCTGTACTTTTCATTTAACGAAGACAGAAAGTTTACTTCTCATGCCACGCCTGGTTAGCACATGTACTTTCAAAGACAGTACCAGTCTGTTTTCTGTAAGTGAAATTGAAACGCTGCCCAGATGTTGCCACTCAGGTTGCATTCAAACTACTGTTTGTGTGCCAATTCAGTGAAAAATAAACACATCTGGAATAATTTTGACCTCAAAGGAAATACACAAACATAATAACTGCCAAAGTCCTTGTGTTAACAATGTTAGCGAACAATGTAAGTCAATGTTTGGTTTCATATACCTAACAATAATGTAAAATGGGTTTATAGTCTCGTGAGCGGTGGCCCCTCGGACCCTACATGTCTGAACGAATGAGTTAGACAACCATTAATGCACAAAATGTAGAAAACAACACAATCTGCTGAGCTTTAGGGACTACTTGACACAAACATACCCTTCTCTGTGACACTGCAGTGCGCTCAAGCGACGTGAGTGGTCTAGCTAGCGCTGATTGAAAGTACAGTGGGTCACGACGGGCCCGTCACTCTCCCGCACGGCACTTAAATAAATAGGCTTGATTACGAGGGTACGGCACAGTGAGAGAGCA
Source organism: Acrossocheilus fasciatus (assembly GCA_036784905.1). Taxonomy (NCBI): domain Eukaryota; kingdom Metazoa; phylum Chordata; class Actinopteri; order Cypriniformes; family Cyprinidae; genus Acrossocheilus; species Acrossocheilus fasciatus. The sequence goes on along the minus strand of CM071938.1, from coordinate 2,585,112 downwards.
GGATCAAACAGGCTTAACAGGATGAGCTCCTGGGAATGCTGACAAAGACAGTCTTCTGACATGAGTGTCCTTGTCATCATGTTGGGACTTTCGTCGGACTGTCCCTGTCTCATACCTGTGTGTAGCAGAACTGAATTCAGAATGCCTTTCGATTCAAATTCAGTTCCAAAATCTGAATTGAGGTAGCAAACAGGATGCAGAATTGCAATTTAAATGATGAACAGAACAATAGATAGAACGATAGGATAGACAAATAGAACGATAGACAGACAGAACGATAGATAGAACGATAGATAGATAGAACGATAGATAGATAGAACGATAGATAGATAGATAGATAGACAGATAGAACAATATATAAATAGACAGATAGACAGACAGACAGATAGAATGATAGACAGACAGACAAAACAACAGACAGGACGATAGATAAACAAAATGATATATAGAATGACAGACAGATACAGACAAAATGACAGAGACAGAGAATGATAGAACGATAGATAGAACTATAGAACGATAGATAGAAAAATAAATAGACAGATAAATAGAACGATAGATAGATAGATAGATAGATAGATAGATAGATAGATAGATAGACAGACAGGATAGACAAATAAACAGATAGACAGATGATAGAACAATATATAAATAGATAGATAGACAGACGGACAAAACAACAGACAGAACGATAGATAAACAAAATGATAGATAGAATGACAGACAGATACAGACAGAATGACAGAATGATAGATAGAACTATAGAACGATGGATGGATGGATGGATGGATGGATGATAGAGTGACAGACAGATACAGACAATGATAGAACGATAGATAGAGATAAATAAATAGACAGATAGATAAATAGAACGATAGATAGAACGATAGATAGAACGATAGATAGATAGATAGACAGACGGACAAAACAACAGACAGAATGATAGATAAACAAAATGATAGATAGAATGACAGACAGATACAGACAAAATGACAGAGACAGACAGAATGATATAACGATAGATAGAACTATAGAACGATAGTTGGATGGATGGATGGATGGATGGATGATAGAATTACAGACAATGATAGAACGATAGATAGAACTACAGAACGATAGATAGATAAATAAACAGACAGATAGATAAATCGAACGATAGATATAACAATATATAAATAGACAGACAGACAGACAGATAGATATAGACAGATAGATAGATAGAGTGACCAATCCCTTTAGCTGTGAACAGGTAATAATGGTGATGGTGATGAGATTTGAACCCGTGTCGCCCACATGAGCACCACACACGCGTGCCGCGTCACACCACAGCTGTTTCAGTGCATTAGGAAAAGTCTTTCAATCAGTCGTGAGCACCGGGAGGGTATCAGGTAACCAGAAAGCTTTTAGACAGATTAACTCCACTTACTGTGAATGACTGCTCTGAACCCCTAAAAGCTCTCAGCCGTTTCAAAGCACCGCACCTGAAACATGGCAAACGCAGCACCAATACCATCAGTGACAGCAAACGCTCCACACAGCCTCCCCACACCAATCCCACTGAGAACTGGGAACGCTGCTACTCATTTCATGGAGAGATTAGGATTAAAACCACTTAACCCATTTAAATATCCGTGCCTCAGACTCAAGCCAAGCAATTCCCATCACTTGCCCATGTAAATCAAGCGCATTTTTGAGAAAATTAGCGTTTAGGCGAACATGCTAATTAGGGTATAACTGAGGTCAAACGGAAGTTGGCTGGCGGAATTAATGTCTCTAATAATAGATTTACACTGCAGAATAAAATCCCAGAATCTCTGTAAATTCCCAGAGTGTTTTTACTGTCATCTGTCCAAACACTCACAGGTTTCTGGAGGTGAAATGGCCTTTGTCATGCTCTGTTATTTGACTACGGCACCATGATTTCCGCTATGTGGAAAAAACAGGCGGAATAGCGGAATCCAGTCATAAAAACGGAATTTTCAGTACACTGTAAAAAATGACGGTGAATTTAACGGTAAAAGACTGTAAAAATGCAACAGTAAAAATATGTTTAATGGTTAACGGTAAGCTCCCCTACTATATACATGGTGAAAAACTGTATTGGACATTACAAGCAATTTTACAGTAATATACCATTTTTGGAAGTGAAAAAGAACATATAATTTACAGTGAATAACCATAAATTGACATTCCCAGAGTTACATTTCAAAAGTGATGTTTTTTGTTGAAAAAATTATGTTTCTTAGTTTTTTTCTTATCAGTTGTGTGCATTAGTGTTACATCTAATGTTGTTAAATGAATGTTTATTGCAATATTTTAGTTTCATGCGTGTTACCATGATGGTGTTTAGTGCTTGTGTGAATGACACAGTGCACCTTCTATATATGTTAATGTTTAATTTGGTCTTTGCACTCTCTCATCACCACCTGCTTTTGGTGGTTATCAGGTACAAAACAGATTTCAGTCCTTCAACAGGTTGGCATATTAACTTTACATCAGATCAAATTTACAAGTTACGGTAAAATTCTGGCAACCACAGCTGCTGTTTTTTTTTACCGTAAACTTTTAAAGATTTTTACAGTGTGACACGGAATGTCACAGAATTTGTCAAATTTTGGATGAATTAATCAAAAGCAGGTCATTACACTTAAATTAAATCGTTATATGGACTAGTATGTGTAAATCATAAGCCGCAAAAAGACTATTTAAATATGAATACATGTTCTGTAAATCTCTGTTTGAATGAATGGCACAGACACATACTATGTGTCATCTAGTGCCATCTCACTAAATGAGGACATAAATTCACATAAACATATCTCCAGAACTGTTCAGAGAGTCACTTCCTGAGCATTTTACCATTTCATTTCAGAGAAACTCTATCATATACTGGGCATGGGACGATAACCAGTTTCAAGGTATCAAAACCACTAAAGTTTTCCGTTATACCGTTCTTGCGGTATGCATAGTTTTTTTACGTGTCGTCAAAGACGGAAAGTGCAGGACTCCCTCAGTTGTGAGCAGTGAAGAGCGTAACGAATCACACGATGACTCCTCCGGATGATAGCGGTAAGTGAGAGTCACCTGTGTGTAGGATGATGGCCGAATGAGGTGGATCCCTGGCGAAGGCGAAGTCTGTCGACTCCTCTCACACACTCCTCTGAGAGAGTGTGTGAGACACAATCGCGCACTCTCCTTATGTGCATGTGCACACATCTTTGTACCTCACCGCTCATAACTTGGACTGAAAGATGAATGTGTAGAAAGTGAGCAAGTTGAGCTACAGGTTTAATGACTGCATTTTTTATTTTTCACAGAAATTGTTTTGATTTATGTCTTTGATTATTGAGCTATAGGTTTAAGTTAAGGTTTAGGTGTTCAGTGTAAAAAAATGTTGTTGTTTTTTACCCAGACATTTAAAAATAACATATTTTAGAGCTGTAAACGCAATACCGTGATATTTTTATCTAAGGTTATCATACCGTCAGAATCTCATACTGGCCCATGCCATCATATACACTCAGAAATTAAAAAAGGGAATTCACAGTAACCCGTCAAAATAAAAGTTCGGTTCAACTTGAAGACATTGTGCCAGAAATATACAGTATTAGCCTACTATTGTTCAGTAGAATGTACTACAACTACTAAAATTATTAAAACTTTACTTTAAGGAATTAAATCACAAAACATTTCTTCCATGTTTTAATTTTAATAGTAAATCCCCATTGATGACCAGAAACATTTAAATACACAATTCAGAAAAAAAAAAAATCATAATAAATTAAGTTGTTTTTAATGCATTCAAATCATCAGACATGTTAAAACACAGAATTTGGTAACAATAAAACATGCTCAGAAAACTTTCAAAGGGCCCCAAACATATCATTTTTGTTCAACTTTTAATAAATTGATGTGAAATTATATAAGTTTCATGACTTGTTTTTTTTTTATTTTTTGAGAAAAAAATGAATTTGGGAAAAAAATAAATTGGATTTCATAGGGCCCTATTTGACCTCGAATTGTGGCGCATCGGACTCGACTCCGGTTTCCTCGATGTTCCGGCTCACAGTCAAAAGTAGCCCGACTGAGCTGGTGGGTGGGAGACAAACACAAGGGCCATTTTCAGAGCAGAAGGAGAATCGAGCCTCAGTTGTGGCCTTCAACACCCAAACATGCATTTGCATTCGGCTCTCAATGGGCCTCTATTCCAGCGGCACAGTCGGCGAGCTGCATTGCTTCTGATGAGGGCGGCACTCAAAACGCCGTCCTGATGGCTCAGCAAGTATTTACAGCTAAATAAAGGCTAGTTTCTCTCATTGTACACACACAAACATTTCTCACAGTCATGAACAAGACATCAGCTGACTGCAAGTCATTTACCAAGCGCTTTTATCCAAATAGATTCACAGTACACTTATTGCTGGGATGAACGACATTCGCGAACCATTTATCTTTTGTAGTGTCATGCATTGCAAAGTAAAACTGAATATTCAATGAATGCATTTCTGAATGGACACCAACATGATTGAAGTTCACCCATCCGATCCACTTACGTTTCCTATTTATAATAGTTGTATTTATTGTTGTATTTATGCTAGTAAATTAACATTAACCAGCATTATATTACTGCAGGGGTTCCCAAACTTTTGTCAGCTAAGATTTTAAGTTAATATTTCAATAACACATTGCACACTGCATTTCCGTAATGTTGATTAATGGTCACATGACGTGCAGGTAAACAAATCAAATATTTAATCTTTTTATTAAGTGTTTTTGTTTAGTTTATTTTAAATTCATGGCAAACTCAAGAGTGATACAATTAAAAATAATTATAAAAACAATAATACTTGAATTCTATACAATAATTGAACAATAAATAAATAATTTTTTTTTAAATGATAACAACTATATAAAATATTTTAATTTGATATTTGATTAAATTTCTAGTATTTTCTCAGAATAAATAAATAAATAAATAAATCGTATAGAATATCTTAAAATTCTAGTATTTTCTCACAAGAAAGAATGAATGAATGAATGAATGAATAACTAACCAAACAAATACATAAATATATATTACCTAATATTATTATTAAATACTATTACTAAATAATATCTTACAATTTTATATTTGAATACAATTCTAGTATTTCTCAAGAGAATGAATGAATGAATGAATGAATGAGTGAATGAATGAGTGAATGAATGAATGAGTGAGTGAAAAAAAAAAAAAAGATGTTTTAAATCTTCAATGACGTCCTGGTCACTATTTCTGTGCTTTAGCCACTAAAGTATGAATTTTTATACTTATCTTAACCACAAAACAAAGGTACTATCATTGCTCCATCACGACCACGAGCCCTCCACAGTGAACCATGACAAGAAACAGAGACACATGGTCATGCCCTAGTTATCTGGCTATCAGCCTGGAAATATATCTGTCAGTTTATGTTGCTGAACAGCAACCGGGAAAATTGGATTCAGCAGCAATTGATGGAGTCTAGGTTCCCTTTCATGCCTTCTTGCACACAGACAGCAGAAAAACAGCTCAAAACTGTCCAGAAACGGGCGGAGCAGTGAACCCATGAAGGTGTCTTGTGTCTGTGGCATGTTTTGGGTGGCTGCTCGTCCACAGACCACCAATGATTTTGCCCTCGCGGTCAAAGGAAACTGAACTAAGTGAACCTGCGTGCAAACAGAGCCAACAGGGCTGACGATGAGAAAGTAGGAATGAGAATAAACTTTCCCGGTTCCTCTTCCGGAGTTCTGATCCATTTCACCAGCTCCATTTCCCAACTCATCGTATGGAATACGACCTACACGAGCGCTGTTCACCGACATCACTTCCTGCTTTCACATGAGGGGTAACGTATAGAGTGAAACCGAATCTAATGCAGGAATTGAAACATTACACTAATTCTTCAGTCTCACACAGACTACTGGTCAGTAAGCCAGATTGAGCAACTCATTTCCACATAAAACATATATCAGCCCATAAATAAATGCATAACGCAATTATTAAATTATATTTTGCATAAAACATATTCATATTCTCATTGCACTAATGTGTCGAAATTTAATGCAAAAATAATCCCCATTATTCACAATGTTTAGTCTCATTAGATCATAATTAAAAAACTAATTTCTATTTAAATAAGTGAAAAAGCAGTACAACTAACTACCATGCATGCATACTTTACATATTAATAAATATTTTAAAAATGAATAAAATTATATAAATTATATACTAATTTAAACATAATAATATATTTACATAAAATATTGTTTTAAATAAATAAATAAATACTAAATAGAATTATTTATTTAAAAAGCAATAAAAAAATACCTTTAAAATACTATTAAAATTAATTGTGCTAAAATTGAATTAATATCTTTTTAAATAAAATAACACAAATATAAAATTAATTAAAATAATCTTATTTTATTCTTAAGGTGCATTGGACATGGACAGATTTATATATAGATCTATATACAATCAGGGCCTTGAATTAACATGTGAAAAGCACCATCAATAGCAAGTATGTATGCATGTGTATATATAAATAAATAAATACATACATAAATGTCACAGGGCAGTTGACCATTAACTTTAAGGAACTGCAACATTATGCATTATGTCTGCAATATGCAATATGTCTGCATGCACCACTGGAACAATGCACTCTCAGAAATAAAGGTACAAAAGCTGTCACTGGGGCGGTACCTTTTCAAAAAGGTACATGTTTGTACCTAAAGGGTCCATTTTGGTACCTTAAATGTACATATTAGTACTTAAAGTGTACATATTAGAACCTAATTGATACAAAAGTGTACCTTTTGAAAAGGTACCGCCGCAGAGACAGCTTTTGTACCTTTATTTCTGAGAGTGTGGCTTTACCTGTTTTTATTCTGATATTAACAATAAATTAAAGAGAAATCAAAATAATGCAAAAGACAGTTTGGAAATATTTATGGCCTGTTAATTTCCCCTGCAGCTGAGACAAAAAAGCTGTCAGATTGTCTGCGGAGATGTTTGTATTACTCCAGTTATCTGCAGATGTGTGAAGTGAGAGTTTATTAGACTCGATGCAGGATCAGCTGCTTCCAGATCACTGCTTCCCCAAAGTGAGCTTCACTGTAGCGGAAAAGGCAATTACAAATAATGAGGTGAGAGAGACTTATGGAGAAATACAGCCTGACGCTGATGGTTTAGTTAATATTACTAATGCACATAAGTCAATCTTACATCTATCTAATATACTAGTCTGCAGTGCTGTTTACAATACAAAGTGGTCTAATTTTACATGTTCAATGCATGAATAATAAGCTCTACGGATTTGTAACTTTAAAAAAAAAAAAATTAAATTATTATTTTTATTAAATATTAAAAATACATTATTAAATTTATATAAACAATAAGTGCAGCTAAACACTAAACAATACAGACTTGTAATTAAAAAAAAACATTGATATATAAAATATATAAAAAAGCTGCAAACTAAAAGCTCAACTAAACACTATTTTAAATATTTTATAAAGTATTTTTATATTTTAAATATTATTTTTGCCATGAGTTCGTAACAAATTTGTAGCTTTAAAGAATATACAAATAAAATATATAAAAAAAAAACATTTAAATAAATACAATCAATAAGGTCATTTGTGAGGAGTGATTTTTTTTTTTGCAGTGATATTTACTAAAGTATTTTTGTATTTTAATTATCATTGTTAACATTGTTGTAACTTATAAAACATTTATAAATAAAACATTTAAATAAATAAATAAATGCATTTGCGTGCATTTTTTTATTTTTTTTTGCAGTAATATTTTACCAAAATATTTATATTTTAAATATTGTTGCTATGAGTTTTTGATCTGAATGCAAACCGCCGTGTCGTTTATCTTTGCATGCACCTGCAGCTTTGACAAAAAATATACAAATGAGTGCAATAAACAAAGCGATAAAATGCACAGACTATGACATCATGTGAACACGCCTGAAATGCATTCAAAGCCGTTTCTCCTGCCGGTAATTATGCATGCATCGCACTCCACCGCAATAATCCCACAGACGGGCAGCCGGCTCTGACACATCAGAGATTAATGCGCAAGAAAGACTAGATCCTGAGCTCCTGAGCCTGAGAGAGACATTCAGAAAGACATCTGCTTTTTAAAACACCCTTTCTCACACAACCTGTCCTCCCGCAGGGTTAGGTTAGGTCACGTCACGCAGGGAATCTGCACACGCTCAATTCCGACCCAAAGCTCCTCAGATTTCACCTTTACACATGGATTGGACAAGGACGTCCTCTGCTCTGTGTAGGAGTTGCAGTGAAAACTGGAGGCTGAATAAAAGAGTAACAAAAGCTTCATGTGCTACTCGTTTAGTGCATCTCGACTCGCTCACTTTTAAGTATGCTGATGCATCAAAGCAAAAGCTGAAGTCTCAAGGTTTGGAAAAACACGCACGCCTGTGTGATGACAGTCAACCTTGTGTTGAGCCGGAGCGAGCGAATGCCAGAAGACTATATTAGCACTGATTAAAGGAGTGCAAAGCAAAGAATGAGAGTTCTGGCATCATTTACTCACTCTCGTGTCTTGGCCACTCTTTGCATTATAATCAAAGGCAATGAACTCCAAAACAACCTTCTGCAACCGCAATACTGGAGCAAACTAAAGCAGCATTGTGGTGTTTCTGGCGGGCAAAAGGTGACGCTTGTTTCCAGTCCTCCAGCCTAAAAGGAGTCTTTTCTGATAAATTGTCAGTTACAAAAATGATAAATATTCTGAGCATGTTTGCATGCAATGTGAATGAGAAATGCACAAACGAGTGAACGAATGAATTAACGATTCAATGAACAAACGAATGAATGCATGACTAAACGAATGACTACATTAAATTATAAACAATGCAAGCATAAAAAAATATGACTGAAATCATGAATGCACAAATGCATTAAGCAAATGAACTATAATGAATGAATACATCAATAAATGAATGCATCTACAGTATGAGCAAATAAAAAATAAAATGCATATTAAATAATGATTAAATTAAAAAAAAAAAAAAATCAAATCATGAAAAAATGACTTAATGTATGAAGACAAAGAAGAACACAAATGAACTGAAATGGGTGAATAAATAAATAAATTGTATATTAATGAATTAATAAATACACAAATAAAAAAAATGAATGAATGCACAAACAAAAAAATTATTCAATTAATTCCAAAATAATAAAAGCATTAAATGCATAACACATGAAAAAATGCAAGTAAATTCAAGTATAAATTATTGAACAAATAAATCAACAAATAAATCAACAAAATGAAAATGCATGACTAAAAAATGATTCAATGAATTAAAATAAAATTTAAAAATGAATTAAAATAAAAGCATTAACCACTTGACAAAACAAATGTATGAATGCAAAAATGAATTGAAATGAATGAATAAATTCTAAATGCATAAAATTAATGAACAAATTAATTAATAAATCAATAAAATTAATTAATGCCCGACTAAAAAAAATAATAATAATTAGTTCAAAAAAATAATAAAAGCATGAAAATAATGACTTAATGCATGAACACACTAATGCATTAATAAGCAAATGAACTTCAAACAGCATGAACAAATGAATGAACGGTGAGCGAGTGCTAGAGGAGCCCATCTGATCCAGCACACTGTAAATCTGATCATCTGTGAAGTGCTGAGACGTGACGCCCACCCAGGAGAGCCACAGTAATCCAACACACAAACAAACTCTCTCTAACACATGCAAAACAGCCACTATAGAAATGATCAGATGGATGCAGAAAATGCCAATATTGGCCGATACGGAAATGGTTATCCATAAATTGTGCATTGCTAGAATTGATCTCTATGCATCTCTCAGCGTGGATCATGACGAGCCTGGGTGAGAAAATCTGTGATGCACATGGTGCATTTTGCCGATGGGTGGGTGTCAGAGCTGCGAATCTCTCACAGATGAACATTGACAACACTTCTGACAGGAGGCTTTTATAATGGAAACAGCAGTTTGTGGATGTAAACGAGTCATGTGTCGAGTGCCTCACTTCACTGCAATTCACTGGAATTAATTAGTTAGGTGTAAACTAACAACGTTTTGCAAATTTGCGAAGGCTTACGGGGTAAATTGTGATGACTGAGACAGAGTCTAAAAACAGCCTCAAATGCAAGGAGCGAAGCTGCATGTCACTCAATAAACATCAGTAGAATGGGTAAATTATACAAAAACTGCTACTGTACATACATTTATTTGGATTATGAGTTGAACAGAGACGTAAAATGATTTCATTTGAGATGTCTGGAGAAATAAAAATGGCTGGAGCAGATCTGCAGCGGGTCAAAAATAGAAATGCAGGCACCTCCAGTGTAGAGTTACAACAGCAATCATTATAGACAGATTTGAAATTAATCAAAGGATACATTTAAATTTAAATGAATGTAAATCATACAAAAACTATATTTTGGATACTTAATTTGGGTAAAATAAAATGTAGAAATATTAAGTTAAATGGAGGTTGTTCTATAAATAATATACATATATATATAGTTATATATTTGTTTGCTTTCAAGCTTTCTTTAAATTTAGGGACTGTTTTTTTTACCATTAAAAATAATGAAAAAATATAATAATAAATAAAAAATGTTTTAATTATTACTACTACTACTACTACTACTACTACTACTACTACTACTACTAATAATAATAATAATAATAATTATTATTATTATTATTATTGGTGTTAAATAATTTTTACAATTACTTAATAAATTATTATTATTAACTAACACATTAAAAATATTTTATTAATAAAATATTTTGAATAATTTAATAAACATTAACTACTTTTTATAATTATTATTAATTAACAATAATACATTTTATTATGATTAAATATTTAATAAATTAATTATTATTAATTTACCTAATAAATAAATAAAAATTGTTATTAATCAAATTATATTATTGAATAATTTAATCAATATTATTCACATAATTAATAAAAACAATAAAATAAAATAAAATATGTTAAAAAAATTAACTGTTATTATTAATAATATAAATAATATTAAGGTAATTTCAATATGGAAAATATAATATTTTCAGTAGATAAAAGAGCAGCATGAACATCCAGCCTGGTATCTCCATTTGTGTTTTACAACAGAAAGAAAATCATACGAGTGTGGAAGGACAGGAAGATGAGTAAATGATGATAAAGTTGGGTGGGCTATCCCTTTAATGCATTCACAAAAGGTCCATCCCACGCATTTCTAATCAATGCTTTTATCCCTGACAAACAGTGTTTCAACTGGAACAACAGTATATCACAGCGAGCGCGTCAGCAGCATGAATACAACACGTCTCTCCTGACATTTTATGGCCTTCATCACCATATTCTGCTGTGTTTTTGCTGATGAGCCTCACGTCACACGGACAGAGCGAGGCCGACGGCAGTCTCTTAACACGACTGAAGTGCCTGCAAATGATAGGAAGCGTGCAACAGGCCATGCGCATCGGTATGACTCATCCACTTCAAGAGCTTCACTGTCACATCAACGGCTCTCACCAACGTCAATACACGGCCACATGATCATATCAAAATACATCAGAAACAGAGATAAGACTAGTACAACAGTATATACTGTCCACCTGCTAGAGAGTGCAGCTATCAGGACCATTTTACAAAGAAACATGGAAAAATTTGAAATATATTTAAAGATAATATAAATATTATTACTAGTAAAAAAGAACAATAATTTATTAAATAATTTTATAAATAATAATAAATGATTTTATTATTAATAATGACAAAACAACAACAAATAGTTTAGTTGTATTTTGTTTTTAGTATTTGTATTATTTTACAATAGTGAAATCACTGTTGATCAATCATTTGTTTAAACTGCCAGATTTTTATTACATTTTTAAAAGATTTTAACGTATTTTATTCAATGTGTTACACATACACAAAAAAAGATATATAAACAATTTTTACTCAGAATTTGCTAGTAAATTGCACAATTATTAACAAAGAAATGGCAAGTAACACATTGAAATGAATGTGAAACTTTGATATAGAAAGACTAATATATATATATATATATATATATATATATATATATATATATATATATATATATATATATATATATATATATATATACACATATTTATTTATTTATTTATTTTTGTAAAAGGTACTCCAATAACTTGACCAAAAAAAATTTTTTTTTTTGCATACGTATACATTACTGACATTAAATTAAGTGTGAAATTTTGAAGTGGGGGGGAAAACAATATTTTCTTGTGAAACATACTCACAATAGCTTTGAAAAATATTTTTTGCAGCGCCATTCATTTGTAATTAATTGTGAAATTTACTAGCAATTATAACATTATAAATGTCCTAAATGTCACTTTTGATCAATTGATTGCATCCTTGTTGAATAAAAGTACATATATTTTATATATATATTTTTTTATTTCAATGTTTGAGTGATAATCGTTTATAATTTCTTTCGGTGTAATGCTCGTGTTAAAATCCCAAAATAAACTTTTATAGTGGAAGTATCTCGTGCACAACTCGCACTCTTCCTCACGCTGACAGCTCTGTGTCTGTAACGCTATACACACGCTGCCAATTAGCATCCCGCACCTGTCGAGCCGGTTCAGGGGTGCGGGCATCTGTTGGGTGAGAAATTGGCCACAGTCGATCCGGCTTTCATCCGTTAACCTGCCAAACCCCTGCTGTGTCCCGAGGCCGGCTGCGACCTCCAGAGCTCTGCTCCGCACACCGATTCTCAATGGACGCGGTCACATCCCGTTTCCCCGTTCGCTGGGCGATGTGACGTGATACGCCGCTTACAGACCGCTGTGCGATCAGAAGCGGATGAGAACTGGTTTTAATGCATGTTGAATGTATTTTCAATGACATTAGCTTCACTGTCTGTGTGTTTGAGGTATAACATCCATTTATCTTCTATGAACCTGCTGCCTGCATAGACAGCTGCAAGTGTTGTAACTGATAAGACACAAAAATACTGTTAAATCAGTAATATTACTACAATTCAAAATAGGTGTTTCCTATGTGAATATATTGCAAAATATAGTGATCCAATCTGTATTTCCAGCATCATTGCTCCATTCTTCAGTGTCACATGATCTTCAGAAATCATTTTAATATACTGATTTGCTGCTCAACAAACATTTCTGATTATTATCAATGTTGAAAACAGTTGTGCTGCTGAATAGGTTTGTGGAAACCTTGATACAGCACCTTATTGCTTTTATAAAACGGTTACCACACAATAAAAAAAAAAAAAAAAATAGTAAAACCAAAAACGTATGTTTTGAAATGTTACTTTTTTGAAGGAAGTTTGTTAAATGCTGTCCTTCCACAAAAAGATAGTTCCTGACAGCAATAATAAACGGCAGGAGAATGATCCGAACATGCCTCTCATCTAATGGAGCTTAAATAAAAACAGAGGTCTTATCATCTGCTGTGTCGTTTATTGTTTTAACAGCATTTATGATATCTTCTCATCAACATCTGCTTATCTCTCAGCATGAGGAAACGTCTGTTTTCTGTCTTTTAGTTTAAAACAGACGGCACCGCGCGAGTTTGCAAGCGTCATTACAGAGTAAACAGAATCATACCTGAAACAGAAAACTAATAAATACTAATAAACTAATAATTTTGTGTCAATTATTTCACCAATCAATCATGCACAGAATATTTATTATCATAATAAACAGCAGCAGCAGCTGCCCTCATTTCAAGTGTTTCTTCTATCAAAATCAAATGTAAGATTGACGCTAAAAACAAACATCTTCAATAGGTCTAAGGCCAATGAGATGACGTTATGAAGGCAAGATGACTGCCAGAAAGCGCTTTGTGCTATTTCTGTAATGCATCTGTCTGCGTTGCTAATAATTCCTCAGCGGCCGTGACTTCAGTATAATGAATGAAATGAGCAGCCATTAAAAAACAGGCCTTGTTTATACTTGTTTTTAAGCGAAGGCTCATATCTATTTCAAGCAAATCCTGCTGTATTTTGCGTATTTGCATTGTTTTTAAGTTTTAATGGTAGCACATTTGTTTTTCTTCTAGATGTAAATGCCTCGAATGAGACGTTAGAAAAGATCTCAGGCTGTCCATTCCCGACTGCCATTAACATCGCATGAAATAAACAACCGATAAATGTCTGAACGCTTCAACAATGAACCTCAGAAAGGCATCACTCACACAGTGTTCAGGTGACAGGCTCGTTTCCAGGCCTTTCCCAGAGGAGGAGACATTTCTCAGCCATGTCGAGCACGAAACATTGCATCCGACAGATATCCGCGGCTGACAAACTAGCCAATCATGAAGATTTCAGTTATGACATCATAAAACACTCGGCATACAAGCGTGAAGCATATTGAACCATCAATCCTGCAATCAAAGCATGAAGTCATTTTTTGCGCTGAAGCTGCACACACACACACACACACACACACACACACACACACACACACACCGCTGATGCTTGTTCAGAGCTTGTTACACTAATAACCAGATTTTTACATATTCAGAAGAAAATAAGAGTGATGTTTGTACATGCAAAAATGCTGCAGTGATGCTTAATTGTTATGGGTGGTTGCTAGGTCCTTGCTGTGTCGTTGCTAAGGTGTCAGTAAAACCGATATTATCAATAAGTCATGGCAACATCTATTTTTCCATTACTTTAACTCATTAAAGTAACCTAAGCTGAAGTGACTTGTACAGATTATACTGATTATATTTCAAATGTAAAGCAGCAACTGAACTTAGTTTTTAAGATGAGGTAGTTGTAAGTTAATTAAAAGGAATTTTTTTTAAAAAATCAGATAATTTTTTTTATGACTGATATGGATAAAGAATATTTTTATATGGTGTTGACACAATAACTAAATGATGATTATTCTAGGACAAAGATATCAAATAAAACCAAATATATAAAATATGATTAAAATTACAGCCATTTATTTACAAAATATGACTTAACTGAACGACCTTAAAGATGAAAATAAATGTGTGAGATAGTGTTTGTGAGATAGTGAACAACTTTGCATAAGTTAATGAATTAAAGAAATATATGCTTTAAAACTATTTTTAAGCCATTACATTTATTCAGCATTTTTACATTTATTCATTTATCAGTAAATTAAGTTGAAAAGTATGGAAATCCATTTCCACCAGAAATAGTAGAAATGGTATGGTATAGAAACAGGCTTCCATTGAAAATGTTGAATGTCAGTTAAAAAAAAAAAAAAAAAAAAAGTATTGTTCAAACCGATTATTATATTATAAGTTCCTTGATTATTACGCCGGAATGAGAGTATAGTTCCTAGCCAAATCGGACTAGAAAATCGCAACTTTTCATTTTCCGCCGATCTTAGTACAGGATATAACTACAGAAGAGTCGAGTTTTAAATAGGAAAACTATCGAAACTCTTTAGTCATTTTTGAACGCGATGCTACTGGTCTTAATCGGATTCAATGATCTATGCTAAGCTATGCTAAAAGTGCTATCGCCAGACCCGGAGATCAGCTGAATGGATTCAAAAACGGTAAAACTCAACTTATTAACTCTGGGGGAGTTGGAGAATGAGCCTATTTCCAAAAAAAGTGGAGTGTTCCTTTAACCCCAAGTGAACAATTGCACTAGTCTTAGCAATTAGCACATTTACTAATCACTAGTGAACTAAATATGCTGACTTAAACATCTGGATCTTCCTGAGCTTGCGGATGCATTATCCCATGTCACACATGCTGGAATACTGCCACTCGGCTAAACGATATTCACAAAGCGGCTTCCAATTGGGAGTCCAACAGTAACTTAAAGGTTACAGCCTAATTAGACGAGGCTTCTGATTTCAAAGGCTCTCGGCTCATTAAAGCATCTCGGCCTCTCAACGGCAGCTGTGGCATCATGGTCTAATCGCTGCCGGTCTCTGGCGAGGGAGACACGCCACAGGATCGGATCTATTGCAGGAACATTCGGATCTACAACATGGCCTGTTTTGCTGCTCGACGCCTCATTATGCTTCCTAAATATGGCAGGGGATACAGTGGGAAATCAATGGTGATTGCAGATTTGATTGAATAGGATATGTTTTGCTCTGGAATATTTTGGAAATTCATCCGAAATTGCTGTAATGTTTTGAGGTCATGCAAGTAATATAAAAGTTGGCTGAAACGGTAACAAGTTCTTGGTCATCTCCATTTAGTCATCAGTTTTGTTTTTTTAAAATGTAAATAACAAATTTAAAATTTTGCAATTCAATTTTAAGTTTGGATGCTGTGCTCGGCACTGCTATTAATTTTTAACCGTCTCTCTAATTACAATTTTTATCCAATTTATTTTCTTAAAGAAATGTTTAGCATTATTTCCAAATAGATACCTTTTGACCCCAAACTACATATTTATGATACTTTAACTGGTAAATAACTGGCAAATAAATGTTTTGAAGTCACGAATGTAATATAAAAACTGGTCAAAACTGCAATGACATGCTTCAGGATATTCCTTTTTTTTTAATTAATTTTACTTAAAAAATAAAAATAAATAAATAAATTTCATCGAAATCAAATCTGCTTTACATTCTGAAGCTGTTATGCTTTGCACATCTCTAAATTTTGTTTAATCCAATTTTACTTGTCTATTTAAATGTCTTATTTTGCATTATTGACAAACAGGTAACTTTTGACCCCAAACAACAAATTTATGAATCATTAACTGTTAAAAAACTGGTAAAAAATATATAAAAACTGACAGCTATTGAACCGAAACCATAACAAGAGCATTCAGGAATATTCTGGTCTTGACATCTTTGAACTGAGATTTTTTAAAGATGTAAATAATAAACAGAAGCAACACAAAAGTCAATTCTGCTTCATGTTTTGAAGTGGTTATGCTTTCTTTGCACATCAGTTTTTATCGTCTCTCCATTTACATGTTTAGCCAATTTAACTTCTCAATGAAATATCTTGTTCAGCATTATTGGCAAACAAATAACTGGTGACAATTCTAACTGGTAAATAACAAGATTAACTGGTAAATAATGTTTCAAGGTTGCGTAAGTAATATAAAACTTGACCGTTTTAATCGCTACTGGATCAAATCCGTAACGAGAGTCTTCGGGAATATTTTGATTTTGATTTATGCTTTGCACATCTCATTAGTTTTTACTGTTTCTCCAATTATATTTTTGATCTAATTTATCTTCTCAAAGAAATCTCAGAAAGAGTCAACTTTTGACCCCAAACTGCCCTTTCGTCCAGAAAAGTGGTCTTGTTTGTTGGAGTCTAACAATGCAATCGTCTCTTCTTGGAAAAAACAAAAACATAAATAAAGAAACTCCCTGAATTGTTCAGGGGATGAAAGGGATGTTTTTCCTGGAAAACCTTCATGTTGACGCCTTTACAGACTTGAAATGTCCAGGTTCAATACAACTAGGAACAGCATTTGGTGCATAAAGTTCATTATCACAGAAAATAATTACCTGATCCCACATTAAAATGTCATGTACAGTAGCACACTTACAAGTACACAAGTTCAGCGCTCCGCTGACATGAACTAACAATGAGCAAAACACACAGCATTTATTAATCGTAATTAACTTTAATGTTTATTTAATTTACTTAGTTAATTTCAACCTTTCCTAATACATTAGTTAATGCACGGTGAATTAACATGAACAAACAACGAGCAGTTGCATTTATATTAACTAACATTAATTGCTGAAAATAAATATTGCTCACTGTTAATTTATTCTAGCTAATGCATAACTGTTAACAAGTGAGACCTTGTTTCCATATTAATCATGCAACTGGAAAAATCACAATACTTTTAAATACTTCTAAAGTGGCTAACTTTTGGATAAAATTATTTCTAAATCTGAATAATTTGGTAATTATTTCATCATTCCAGTGAGCTTGCTTTTTGCTCCATGTAAACACAATTTTCTAATTATTCTTATTTGCAACAAAGATGAAATAAAAAAATAGCTATATTGTGATAATGAATGCAAAGAATATTAAGAAAAAAATTGGAGGAAAAGATGCAACATTGCTAGGTGATTTTTGCTTTGGAAGCTTCAGAAAACTTTAACTTGATCTTTCTCGAAATGGACTTTGCTGACTCTATTGACTTCAAACAGGTGGAGCTCAGTCATTGTTTGTCCAACAACTCATACATCATTTTGAAGGTCTTTTAATGTAAAATGTAAAAATAAAAATAACTAATTTTTGGAAAATTTGCTCATTGCGACTCATTTTGCCAGCACAGGTCACAAATAATGTGTTATCTTCTTTATAATTTAGCTTAAAAGTCTAACTTGCTGTCTGAAATCTCATGTAAAGTTTGACAAATGTGACCCTGGACCACAAAATCAGTCATAAGGGTCAACTTTTTTCAAATTGAGATCTGAATAAATAAGCTTTTTTATTGATGTATGGTTTGTTAGGACAGGATAATATTTGGCAACTATTTGAAAATCTGGAATCTGAGGGTGCCAAAAAAAAAATACAAATTGAGAAAATCACCTTTAAAGCTGTCCAAATAAAGTTCTTAGCAATGCATATTACTAATCAAAAAATACATTTTTGACCCATACAATGTATTGTTGGCTATTGCTACAAATATACCTGCTTAAGACTGCTACTCAAGACTGGTTTTGTGGTCCAGGATCACAAATAAAGATCATGCACCAAGCAAAAAAGGTAGCGTGTTATTAGAAACAGTCGCGAAGCACTTGAAAGAATGTTGACACAGAAGCCAAGAGCCGCTCCGAGGTCTGTTTCTAATATCCCGATATTCCACAACAGATCCCGGCTCCGCGTGGATCACTATGTGAAAGAAACACACACGCAGGTGCACTGCAGCATTAACCAGCAGCAGCTGACAGTGAGAGCAACCAGCAGTGCTAACCAGCTGCAGCTGACGCGAGCGGCTACCGGCTCAGACCGCTTCACGAGTCACTAGGGATGCAACAACATCAAAATCTCACGATACTATAATACTGCGATATGACGTCTCAGTCTTAATTACATTCACACTGGTGTTTTAGGAAGCCAAACAAATTAGAATACGATGATAATAATAATAACAACAACTATGACAGTAATAGCCATATACTGTAAAACAGTTGCACTGTAAAATAAACGAAAATGAATATTTCATAGGTATATCATTTTTGCTTTGCACTACAGTAGGGAAATTACAATACTACTTTCCTAATTTCTACACTTGAAAGAGATACTTTGAATTTGGAGTGCATTTAAACCGCTAGCTGTCAGCAATTCATATTGCACTTTTAAGCTTTTATTTTGAAGGAAAACTCCAGCTTCAGTGAAAATGCGTCTCACTACAAATTTAGTGAAATGCTGTAATCATATGCCACGAAAATAAAGCCTAGCTGGTGGCCTTGCGTTCCTAAACTCACAGCACGTGCAATAAACGAGTGCTTT
Source organism: Acrossocheilus fasciatus (assembly GCA_036784905.1). Classification (NCBI taxonomy): domain Eukaryota; kingdom Metazoa; phylum Chordata; class Actinopteri; order Cypriniformes; family Cyprinidae; genus Acrossocheilus; species Acrossocheilus fasciatus. The sequence goes on along the minus strand of CM071938.1, from coordinate 2,565,587 downwards.
TTTCATTTTTGTGCGCTGCACGCAAACAGTGCGCAAGTTCATTCTGTTCCTGCACTTAAATCGTTTTAAAGTGCCCATGTTATGGGTAATGAAAGGTTCATATTTTGGTTTTGGGAGTCCGCGATAACAGGTTGACATGCATGCAAGGTCAAAAAACACTTATGCATTATGTCTTATAATATGCATTTATTTTTAGCTTACTTGCTCAACGACTCTCAAGCGATTTGTTTCAACGATTCATTTTTACAAACCCCTCCTTTGCGTGACGCTAATCTGCGGTGGCTGGTCAATTGGTCTCATTTTTATTTCATCTCACCTGTAATGCCTGATAAAGCAGCGTTTGTGAGCGCAGTGTTGCTTTGTGTGCAGCGTTACCGGGTTAACCGCTATTTTTAACGGCACCTAGCGGCAAAGAATGAATTTGCATTTTCATTCAAACCAACAAGTGAGCGAGCAATATGTTAATGTTTCATGTTGACATCAGTATGAAACGGATTGGGATTTGTTTTAAAAACGACTCGTTTCAATGATTCGACTCTTTCTTTTGAGAGACAGTAACTTTATTCACGGTGCATTTTCAGATTTAAAACTTTGCAGGGTGTTTTCATTCACTTAGAGCTGTGTTACACACTGCATTTTCAAAAATACATAATAGGGGCACTTTAAAATCACATTAAAATGCAAACGCAGGAGTCGTTAAGCAGAATCGAAATGCACGTGTCTTATCGAATACCCGCTTCTCTGAAATGTAGAATGTATGGTTCTCGATACCCAACCCTACCTAGGAGTCACGAGTCTGAGCAGAAAGCGCATTGATGTGGACGCCTCTCCACCCCCACAGTAGAGCAGGAGTGAAGTCACACGAACCAAATGCAGGCCGACGCGTCGGAGGCCCGGCTGCAGAACTCATCAAAGTCTCTCCCCAGCAGAGGCCCGACATTAAGCTCAAGTCAGCAGTTCATTGTTTTGTGAATGACCCGGGGGGATGGACACCCTGCCGCGCCGAACACATTCCCCCGCATGTTTGCTCTGCCGAGGGTGCGGCTCGCTGCACTGGGAAAAAACACACAACAGGTCCTTCTCAAGTGAAGTCAGACAACTTCAAAAGAGTGACTGTGAAATCAACCCATCTCAAACTGTAGTTGAAATACAGTGAATCTGACCTTTTGAATAAATAGTTAGAAACACTACAAATCATCTATTTAAAATGTTTTATTTATTATTAATACATTTTCATTTACTATTATTTATTTAAAAATAAATAAAAAGTTTAAAAAGCATTAAAACATACATGAAAAAAACTTTAGATATTATAATACACATACTATTATATTTTACATTATAAATATACTGAATAATGAAAAAAGTTATATTTTACATTCATTTACATTTTTACATTATAATAAACAATGTAATTAGATGCAAACATAAAATATGAACATTAAATTTGCACAAATAGAAAAAGCAAACAAGTTGTATTAATAGAACAGGACCAAAGACACAATGATCATTTAAGATGTATAAAAATATTTTGATACAAAACTTTATTAAATTATTACAATAAAGCAGCTAACTGTATTGAATTTGTCTTGATATTAATAAAATACATAAAAGGTATTGTATATTTGGTAACACTTTACAATAAGGTGTCATTTGTTAACATTAGTTAATGTATTAATTAACATGAATGAACACTACATTTATTACACTCTTTATTAATCTTTGTTAATGTTAGTTAATAAAAACACAGTTGTTCGTTGTTTGTTCATGCATTAACTAATGTTAACAAACACAACTTGTGATTTTAATAATGCATTAGGAAATGCTGAAATTAACTAAGATTAATAAATGCTGTAGAAGTATTGTTCATTCTTAGTTCATGTTAACTAATGAACCTTATTGTAAAGTGTTACCGTTTATTTTTATTTCTCATTATTATATTTATATAATTCATTATTATAAAACATTTTAACGTATTATTATTTTTATATACAACAGAGAAGTCTTTATGTATTATAAACAACAGGAGAAATGAATGTAAAAAGTAAAAGTAAAAATTGAAATTGATAATTAATATAAACATTATAAATAAATTACTTTATAAATGAACAAAAAAAGTTATATTGATATGCTGAACCATAGACATTACAAGCTGTGTAGGTAAATATGTATTGTTGTGGTTAATAGCAGATTAAATACATAATTAAAAAAAAAAAAAAAAAGTGAAAATGCTTCATAATATATAAATAAATCTAATAAATAAATAAATATCTACGGCTAGTCAGGAGAAAAACACATATTACAATTCACAAGATTTATCACTTGTTGCTTTGTTACACCACTCCAGGACAAGACATGCAATATATTTGGCAAAATAATGAATTCTTCTAGATATCTCTTGTGTGTACTGATCACGGCACCGATGCTACACATCCAGCAGGGTCAGAACCAGACAAAACTGTTGATGTTGGCTAGGCAGGCCAGGTTTGAGCCGCTGTGTGTTCAGCTGATGACATGTTGAGCTGTTATTAGGACATTTGTGCCTGGACTGTCTCGCTGACGGCTGCAAGCCATGCAAGTGCCTTGTCAAGCGCAGACATCATCACTCCAGAGCGAGAAACAACAACAACGGCCTATTCAGTGTCAGGCTCACCATCACATGACTCTGGCATTTGTATATTATCTAGGAAGACGGGAACGACTCTCCTTTCCATCCCCCACAATTCACAGCACTTCCTGCCTCTCTGTCAATAGTGTGGACCAGCTGCAGCTCAACTGGCTTCTCAGTAACTAGGTTAGAGAGGACAAATGCATCGAAGTCGGGTACAACGCTGGAAACTAAACTGAAATTGCAGTTTGAAATTGCCACGAGCAACTCATAAAATCAAGCAGCCCCTAAAAAATAAATAAATAATAAAAGTTAACTTTCCAATAGTTATCTAACCTAAAAGTTAACTACCTCAAGTAGTTTTTAAATATGCCAATTTATTAAAAAAAAAAAAGATGACAAATAAAGTGTATATATTAATATCAAATTAAATATTAATTCATGAAAATACTCATAATACATACATTTAATTAACAACAAAAATATATATATATACTAAATAAAAAATAAAAATAAAATAAAAAAGTATGCTAAATAAACAAAGGTTATATTTGAAATTTATTATTATTTTTTTGTAAAATAATCTTTGGTTAAAAAAAAACAGGACAAACGTAATTAGATTAAAAATGCATTAAATATAAAAAATTATAATGTGCACAGTTAAATACTTTTAAAATGTTATTGTAATATATCTGAAAGAGGAATGTAAACTGTATAAATATATATTTAAAAAACACAACAAATTATTAAAATAAAGCACACAATTTACTATTATGAAACATTTTAATGCATTATTATTATTTGTTTAAAACATTTATATTTTATATTACAAACAAAAGGACAAATGAATGTAAATAGCATTAAATATTTAAAAAAATATATTACTAAATGCACATAATACAGTACACATTATATATTATTTTAATTTATTATAAATTAATATAACAACACTAAATAAACCAAAAAGTTATTTATGTAACTGAACCATAGACATAGTGCTAATACAAGCTGTAGAGATGAATAAGTATTATAGTAGATAATAGTAGTTACATTTTATAATTTAAAAATATCCTGAAAGTGAAAATGCTTCACAATGCAAAATAAAGAAAAAAAAAATAAAAATAAAGTTTATTATATATAAATGAATAAATTTTACATTTATTAAAAAAAAATATATATATAAATATCTATATATCTATATCATAGAAGTAAATTAATGCAACAATTATATTCATTCAATACAAAAAAGCACAATAAAATGCGAGAAAAAACACTGACGTAACTGGAAAAGACGCAAGTTTTAACTCCCCAAGTTACTCCCAAGAGTGATTCTTTGTTCTTGGATTCAAAAGTCACGGCCTTGAACATGCTGCGGTCAAGCAGGAAATTCGCTGTGCTGTACGTCTATAAAAATGGAACGTGTAGTTCATGGCAGCGGACTCTGGGCCGGATCACGCAGCACAATGCAGCACACACCTGCACTTCCACAGGACACACAGCAGAATCTGTGCAAATGCTGAGGGCAGCAGGACGGCGTCACAATGAGAGCGTGAACGGTACAAATGAGCCCACTGACCAGATTCATTATCAGCTAATGCAGAGCACATGGCTGATTGGAAAACAACTCTGCCTTTTGTGCATCTTCGCAAGGTCATCGCAGTCGGAGGAGCTCACGAGTCTGCGCAGCACCTCCGGCTGCGAGTCAATGAGACAATCTGATGACCGCCGACTCCCAGGGGCCAAAGACAGCGGCTCAATGGGCCCCTGTGTTTGAGACTGAATTAATACTGAAAACGTAATCTTCAAGATGCATATACTCTGTTTTAGAGGTCAGAGGATCAAGCCAAACACAACAGCACCCGACTAATGATTGGATTTTGTATAGTTTGTACAATACATCAGCAAGCTTTCAAATAATAGGGATGAGAATTTTCAAAAATTACTATTAAATATATATTGCAATATCTATGTATTTAAAACTATTTAGATAAAAGAGTAAAATTGTAGTTAAAATGTCAAGGCATGTTATTTTCCACAGCTTTTTTTTAATCAATGAATGGAAGGAAGGATTATTAACAATTATTTTAATTTATATGCACCAATATACCTGAAAGAAAAAGAAAAAAAAAAACATTTTCGCTAAAACATTTTGATTTAGATAAATGTAGCTAAAATATTCAAGGTACACTGTTCAAATAGTTTTTCCATTAAATGAAAAAAAAGGGAAGGATAATTACTAATTTATGGAAAAATGATCAATTTAATTATTTTTATTTATATGCACCACTTTAACAATATACGGGGAAAATAAACATTTTCCGATAAAAAAAAATGTTGATTTAGTTCAATTTAGTTAAATTAAATGAATGAGGGAAGGATGATGAATACTTGTTTATTTAATAATTATTTAATTAATGATTTATATACACAAATATAACCATATTTAATTCAGTAAATGATATTTGAGTATCTGAATCAATTCATTAAGAAAACGAATCAAGAGTTTTGAATCAGTTCATTAACATGGACTATTTGAACTGATTCAATGAAGCACTAAAACGCCAACGTCTTCACACTTTCATACTATAAATGTTTAATGGCATGTTTTGGGAAACTTAATAAACAAGAAACAAATAACGTTAAATTCATTGTTGCTTTTTTTTTATTCCTGTAAAAATATCACAATATATATATATATATATTGTGAATATTTAATACATTGCCCAGCCCTATTAATTAATGGGAAAATAAACTATAAATATTATAAATAAAATGATACATCATTATAATTTAGAAAGTATAGATTCTAAATATATTCATTAAATTTTAAACTATTTTTAGACTGGGAATCCAAATGTCTGGGTGTGATATCTCAAGACAAGACCAAGAAAGAGAGTTGGCAATTTAAGGCTCAGATTTGTTTCAGTCACATGAAGACCACATAGCAACCACCCAGAAAACCCTAACAACAATATGATGTACAGAACGGTTTGGTTGATTGTGCAAAGACGACAGACTCACAAATGGATCCTAACTGAAGGCAGTTGTTATTGCATTAGGCAGCCGTCATCTCTGACAGACCTCAACAGCTGTAATAGACCGTAAGTCGATGACAAATTACAGTAATTCACAAGATCTTTGACTCACCTCTGAATAACAGAGAAGAGACGACACTAAAACAGTTTTACAGGCTGACGTTGCCAAAATAAATTCAACTTCCGCCCGGCGCACTGAAACCCCGAGCACGAACGACCATGGGTTAATATGATTTCACAAGCTTTGGCTTACTTAAACGCAGACGGAAAAACAATACAAGTCAAAGTACTTCACTAAATCCTTTTAAACTGTCACATATCAGCTTTAGGCCTGCCATAAACCAACAAATACTGGCACAATCAGCCAAAAGCGCATAATGCAATGCATCGTTCAAATATCCAGCTTTATGCCAAAGTAACTCTAGAGGAAGAAATGATCTCATAAGTCGACTGCATTGATAGCAAACTCATGCCTCGTGGCCTAAATGCTCGTAACACTATCCTCTGACACTGACCTACATAGTGACCTTGCCTAATTTGCACGATAAACGACAAAGCGCATGCAAGCTATTAATATATATATATATTTTTTTTTTGTGAAGGACTGCAGTGCACATGAAGGTAAGTACCATCTTAAGTCTATTATTCCTGTGAGACATGGACCTGCTCCAGTTTTACTGCGCATTTGTCAATGTCACCGGCGCTGTGTTTTCCTGCATTAAAACATGCAAGCTGCCGTATCGCTCACCTCATGACCATCTGTGTCGGGAAACATTACGTGACCCAGATTAAACCAAAAGATCACTTTGTGATCACTATAAAGCACAGTGTCATGGTTTACTGGAAGAATACGATAAAAAACATCAATGTTTAATAAATAATTCATGTTATTATTAATAATATTTGCCATTACATTATGTATTGTTAAAAAAAGTGGTGCTTACCCATGCAAAACTGGCAGAGTAATTAAACTAAACCATATTCATATGTTGCTAAATAATCATTACCTGCAATTACACAAAATATATATATTTTTAATTTAACTGCGGATGCAACTCATTATTCAGCGAAATGAAAAAAAAAAAATCTCTATAACAAAAAAAAACACAGATATAAGAAAAAATATAGATAGGAATACAGAATTGAAAAAAACATTTTTTCTGAAGTCACATATTGTAAGTTCTTTAAAAAAATATTTTAGCGATGCTTTAAATCTCTATTCAAAAAGTTGCATCTTTAAATTTGCCTCATTTATAATCACCGCAACGGTCATGCACATGCAAACATGCACCTGTTTTTGAACGTAATTTAAGTGCATCTCCATAAGCATTGTGTTTTATCTTAGAATAGACCAGCGGTTCTCAATTCCAGTCCTCGCAGTCCTGTCTCTCATAGTTAACACACCTGATTCAGATAAACCAGCTCATTAGAAGTGAGCTCCGTGCATGAACTGTGTCACGATTGACATGCTCCCTACACAGTGTTCATTGCTTTCTACTCCCTGAGCAGGGAAAATCCGTTGAAGTTTACTTCTTCAGAACATTCATTCACAGAATTGCGCTGCACCCGCTCCCTGCAGCGTCTTCACACATAGACAAAACTTACTAGAGTGTGACAAAAATGCATATGTAAGGGATAATCAACGGCTAGCTGTGCATTAAACGATTTGAATGCATGAAGTGGAGGCGAAGAACCGACGCTGTTGCCTCCGCGAAGTGCATTCAAATCGTTTAATGCACAGCTAGCTGTTGATTATCCCGTTTATGCCATGGTCATTTGCCAGCATTCACATATTAAAGATGTTAATAATATTTGTGCTGCGATATTTGACCGGAACGATAAAAATGACGGTTATTTTCGTCTGTATTACTATTCAACTGTAACTGTAACGTACTATGGTTACCAATGTTTATAGGAAGCGCATTAATATAGAACGTGATTAAACTGACCTGGAACTACCTGTGCAGTTCACCGAATTTAATCAACACCTGCCAGCCAATCAGAATCGAGTATTCAGACAGACCATGGCATAAGTAAATAAATACAATTTAAATTCAAGTCTCGTACACTTAATGACTTTTAAATGGAACATATATGCTCGCTTTGATCTGGAATCATGGAGGAATATCCTGTGATGTTCACTTCGCAGGCCACTTATGTTCGAATAGAAGAAACGTCAGAAGCTATAAGAGATACACACAAAATGTGCAGAGCGGGGGGGGCGTGAGGACTGGAATTGAGAGCCGCTGGAATAGACTATCCTTCAATAAATTCAGTAGCTTTACTGGAGATGTGCACTACAACATTTTAATGCATGAAAAATATCCTGTTTTGACTGTAAATAATGTTTGAGATTTAAATCAGATCAAGAGTTCTTCAATGCCATTTTGTTCTTCTGAAATTACGTATGCTTTTAACATATATTAATGAAAACTTACCGACCAAAAAAAAAATTAAATACAGTTATGTGCAAGTGCATCGTCCAGTTTCTATTTTTAAACACACAGCGCGGGCTAACATCTGATGCTTTAATTATCGGTCACTGCGTTTGTGTTTTTGTTTGTTTTGCACATGGTCAAGGTTCTAAAAACAGCATCGACGTTCACGGAAACCCAATGGCAGGCCGTATAAATGACGGACGTGGCATGGTAATGTTAGATGGAAAGATATAAAACTGGCTGGATGAGAGAGCAGCGCTGCCCTTTCGCTCTCTATAGGTCAGCTTTATTTGAAGTGTGCAGTATGCAGTGTGGCAGAGCTGACACATGCACTCTAATTTCAGAGTGCTGCACTAAGGCAAGCTATTTGCCAGCAACACAAAAAGTATCCTCAAAAAAATTGTGTTGACGTTCGCTCAGTTCCCATGCTTCATTTACATAATAATTATTGCCTAGAAATTGATCAACAATCAAAAACGATGTTTATGCACAATGATCAATGTGAAATTACATTTAAAACAAGCAATTCCAGCTCTAAAAGTTGTTAATATACACTAGCTAAATAACACATAAATAGCTTACAGTCACACTCGTGAAATAGTAGAGCACAACCGTCAGGTTTCCAGAAGTAAAAATTTAATGCATTTTCTCCTTACAGGAATTGATTTTCAACAATAATTGATAACTTATAAACTGTTAAAGACAGACCTACTGTGTGCTAAAAGGTTGTTATTCGATGGTATATGCTTTTGTTGAAGCCATCTGCCCACACTTTTCCAACTTATTTTTAAAAGAATCATGTTTAACAGAGGAATTCCTGATGAAAAACTACATTACCCATGATTCTGCAGAGAAATCTCCACCAATCAGAGAATCACGGCAAGAAAGTCCATGAAGAACTGCGAATGGCGTCCCTACGCTCTTAAGTACTTAAATGCCGAGCTTGCTTTAAACATAAAATACATTGTTTCTATATCTATCTATATATCTATATCTATATATATATCCAACATCTTTATATTTCTCCATCGTTTCATTCACGTCATTCACAATGCTTCATGTGGTTGTAGTTCCTCATTAAAGTCATTAAGTACACTTCTTTTACGTCTTTTTACACGTCTTTTGTCGATTTTCAAATACTTTTTTGCTTTAACGAAGTTTGTAGTGTTGCGAATGGTTTGCTTCATGGCTAACAACTCTTATAGACATTGATAAAAAAATCTTAGGGGAAAAATACTTAAAGTGGATGGGAAATAATCAATTCTATATATTATTCGGTGAAAGAATTGCCATTGTTCCAGAAGTCGCTATGTTTCATTCTGATCGGCTAGTTTGAAGACGTAAAATGCATATAAATGCACATTTGTGACCGCAATTCTGCAGTAATGAGCCAATAAATGTGATTATTTATTGAACATTGGTATAATTTATCATACTGCTGTTAAATAAAATCAAGAAAAAGATCCTGAAAGACCAATTTTAGCATAGTTGTTGCCAAAAACATCCGTTAACCATGCTAAATGTTTTTTGAATAAATATGTGACTCTGGAGCACAAATCCAGTCATAAGTCACATGAGTATATTTGTAGCAACAGCCAGTAATACATTGTATGGGTCAATTATTTATTTATTCACTTTTTTTATTATTTATTTATTCACATGCCAGCATCAAGGCTATTTTCATGGCGATCTCTGAGTAAATTATACAATGTAATATGCTTTGCTAAGAACTTCATTTGGACAACTTTAAAGTGCCCCTATTATGCTTTTTCAAATATTACCTTTCATGCATTGTGTCATGTAGCTGTATGTGAACATAAACTATCTGCAAAGTTGTGAAGCTGACAGTGTACGATAAATAAAGTTATTGTCTATCAAATAAAAGAGTCAGCTCGCAATCGCCTAAACGAGTCGTCAGGAATTCGAATCTTATTCTGTTTTACGGCTGTGCGTCACAAAGTAACACATTGGCATAATTATTTAGACCAATCACAAAGGACTGCGCTATCTGACCAATCACAGCAGTGAGGGCTCACGGACAGGAGGGGTTTAGAGAGACTGATTCTTTGAACTGCTTTGCACGAATCGTTTAAGAATCATTTAGAAATCAGATAAAATTCAGTCTATTTTTTGAGAAAACTACAGTGTTTTTTGACCTTGGATGCATGTAAACCTGTTTTGGGAGACTCCTAAAACAATATTAGTAACCTTAAAAATGGCATAATAGGGGCACTTTAAAGGCGATTTTCTCAATATTTTGATTTAGTTTTTTTTGCACTCTCAGATTACTGATTTTCAAATAGTTGTATCTCAGCCAAATATTACCCTATTCCAAAAAAAAACATGCATCTATGCAAAGCTTATTTATTCAGCTTTCAGATGATTTATAATGATTTATTCTCAATTTAAAAAAAATGACCCTTTTGACTGGTTTTGTGGTCCAGGGTCACAAATATGAAGCTCAAAACATTACTCAATATAAACCTTTACTCAAAAAAGGACTAATTAACAAACATACAGCAAGACCCAAGTCCACGGTCATGCGTAATCCCAAAAAACGCATCAAGTAAGTGGCAGGCCTTACCTTCAGCGAGTCGAAGCAGGCGATCACCCGTCCGTTCTCCACCTGGCAGCTCTTGGGCGGGTGTGCGAATTTGCATTCCTCGTCGCTGCGTGAGCACGTCCCTCTCTGAAACTGCCGGCACACCTCGAGCGTCAGCCATTTCGTGTCTCGCATCGATGCGATGTTTAAAGCCATAGTTGTTTGAGAACCTGCAGGCTCTATGGTGTCGGTTGCGGGATTGTTGCTTCGGGTTCAAATAGTCTGCGAACGTATTTCTGTGTTGTTTTGCGTCTAGTCTTGAGGTTTCTCGGTGAGGTCCTTTAAATAGAGACGTCACATTCAGACCCCCGCTGGCTGTCGCATGGGAGATGGCGGCTATCAGTGAAGCTGTCAATCTCGTTCATCAGTCATTTAGTCCCAGGTGCACAACAACGGGGTGACAATAAGTACATGCTCCAGGTCTCCAAATGGTCTTGAGCTCGACTGCTGTCGATGGCAATATCTGAAGGCAACCGCTCTCCTTGGAACGATATCTAATAATGTCCGTGAATGGAAAAAGCGTGTTGTTTCCTTGTGCTTTGGCAAGTCTGAGGAATTGAGATCTTTTCAGAGGCCAAGCCAGTGTTGTTTACAGTGTAGAATGGGAGCGGCGAGCAGCTTCAAGTAGGAACGTCGTCAGAGAAGGCACTTTCTTCTGTCTGGGATCTGGAAAAGACGGACAAGATTTGGGTAAGAAACATGGACATTAGAAACTTTCCACATCAATCTGGGACAGAACTGAATTTACTACATTTATGCATTACTTTAAATCTGGCAGTTGTTCATGTATAAAAAATATTTCAAAACCATCTATTATGAACCTTGCAGTAACCTAAAGTAAGAACAGAAAAGTTTCAAATAAAGGAGTGCATTTAATTGCACATTAAACCAACAATATCCACCTAAAAGGAACAACAGATGGATGTTTTTCTGGAAAGCATTGGCGTTACCTAATCAGAGGCCATCATTTAGTCATTTAAGCAACACTTTTATCCAAAGGGACTTACAAATGAGGGACATCACAAGCAAAGCATATCAAATGTCGCCTCAAAGCATGCTGGGAAAAAACAGTGATATCGATTAAGCGCAGTGCCACGTTCGGTCAAACGCAGAGATGCAGAAGCACCACAGGAAAACACATCCCCTTCCTAAACCATTTAAGACTGCCTAACCTGTTGAGTAATGCCAGAGATTTTAGCCAATAGAAAACACGCAGTGGTGCAATATTCCTGGCAGGAGTTCAAATGCCAGAAAAGGACCGAAACAGATGCGTATTCCAGACGCGATCCTGTCAGCGACGGGTGCCACAACACCTCGACTGGCTCACGTTAATCACAGAGTAAGAAAGGATGGACAGACAGAAAGAAATAGAGAGACAGACAAAGAGAGAGATAGACAGACATAGGTAGACAAATAGAGACAGACAGAAAGAAATAAAGAGACAGACAAAGAGAGAGATAGACAGACATAGGTAGACAAACAGACAGGCAGATAGACGAATAGAACGATAGATAGAAACAGAGAACGATAGATAGATAGATGATAGATAGATAGATAGATAGATAGATAGATAGATAGATAGATAGATAGATAGATAGATAGATAGATAGATAGATAGAGCAACAGAACGATATATATAAAGAGTGAAAGAATAGACAAAACTATAGATAGATAAAATTAAAGACAGACAGCGAGACATACACAGATAGAACAATAATTCATAGATAAATCACACATAATAACAGACAGAACAATAATTCATAAAGACAGACTGATGAGCGCAGATCATTCTGTTATCAATTCATCACTAACCCCCGGCAGAAAACTAGTCATCTCTGTTGGATTTGCAGCAGCTTATAACGCAACAACCACCGCAGGACTCAATCGTCCAATAATACGCCGCCTCTGGCAGGACTCGGGAACCTCACACAGACCTCACGGCTGAAATAGAGCTCTTTTCTTGGAACATCTGGAAATATTTTCTTGTGCAAACTGAAGGAGAGGAGGGGTGGGGAAGGGTGGGGGTGGTGCAGCAGACGAAACAAGGCCGTAAAAATCTGCAGCTGCCGTTTAAGATTCCCTTTGCTGTGTAATGATGGCCACGTCCCCTCCACTTAGAGCAAAGCCAACAGACAAGTGCCAAACAATAACTACTGTGTGTATGGAACCCAACACTATAGTGCTTTGAACCTTTTTTAGGGTGATCGCATGCATTAAATAAACAAGTCTGAACACGTTCTGAGGTGCGTTATAGAGGGAACGTGAAGCCTGGGTTTGTTCTGAATGGAACATCACCATACTAAATAATACTAATAAAACTGCATCTCTTTCTTGACTCATCATTATTTGATTAAAAATCAGAATCAAATCTTTTAAAAAAAGAAACATAGTGAAAGCATGACACAATGATATAGTACGCACAGGGCAAAACATTAGCATTCCATTCAGACCGCAGCCACCTTGATCGATTCAGTTTTTTATTAAGACTTGTGGTGATCTGGACCTTCTTTTTGTCTTTCACCAATAACACACAGTGAATATTAGTGTAATCTAATGAGCTCGAGTGTTTCTTTCATTTTCCACTCTTGTTGCTAAGGGCCTGCTTCTTCTTTCTATTTCCCATAATGCCTAGCAACCACAAGAGTGCACCTACAAAAAAAGAAAAATGTAATTGAGGCGTAATGAGAGAAATCGACCCTTTAAGAAGAATGCAACAGGTGTAGTACAACAGAAATACATGCTAATCTGCATAATGCAGACAGTGCAATCGTGAAATAATGACATGGCAACAACAAAACAACAAACAGGGTATTTAAAAAGAGCATGCACTTAATTTAAGAGAGATAGAAAAAAAAATAACAGCCACTAGGAAACATAATGGGCCCTATCATACACCCGGCACCAGGAACTGAAAATAGACTGCGCCATAGACCAACTCAAACCTGGTCTAAAGTCAATGGCGCAATATTGTGTTGTTATTTAAAGAGCGCGTTAGTAGAAAATGCGCATTTGGGCAGGTCTACAACACGCTTTCACTTTGCTTATTACACACAGGGATCCGCAGCAGCACACAAACATGTCAAATTATTAAAAATTAAAGGATTACAGTGTAAAATAATATTATTGTGTAGGCTACATAAATATAAAAATGTACAGTCATTGTGTGTATCAGAATTAGCCTACCTATTTGCTCGCGCATGAGCAGATCCGTTTGATAAAATTCCGCTGTTTAAATAGCGAATCCACCATGGCGCGAGCGCAACTCGCTCTTAAAGGGAATGAGAGATGAGACTCTGATTGGTTTATTGCATGTTACGCCCAAAAAAACACCCATTACTCATTAAGAGAATAGGGACAACCCGTTTAGACCATGCACCCGGGCGCGCTGACCTTTTCCCGTCGTTAAACTACCAAAAGTGGATTCAGACACACCCTGAGTGCACTTGCGCCGTGCGATTTAGACCAAGCGCTTCAATCGTTAAAATAGGGCCCAATATCTTCTCTTCTTGCATTAGTTAAGCTAGCATTGCCTCTATTTGATATGAGCTTTAAAGTAACTGATAAAACAACAAGATAAAAATATAACAATATAAAATAAATAGTAAAATCAAACCTTCATAACATTATCTGCAATCTGCAATATAAAATAATACTATCTGCAATGGTTCCTGAAGAACCAAAAACCGATTTTAAAGCCATTCAGGCAACCTACCAGCTGGTTGATTTTTTAATATACATTCTTGCACATGCCTAGTTGAAATGTGCATTGAAGCCTTGAGTCAAGAGCACTGAATGCACCATATGGCTTTATGATAAACCAAGATGACAAGGAACCACAGTCAAATAAATGGTCCAAAGGTCCAAACTGTCAAGAAGTCATTTTAAAAAAGCGTTCTGGTGCAGCTGTAATTTGAGATTCTTGTGCGCGGCACTATTTGAGCTCTTGAAAAACACATTAGCAAAGCTTCCTTTTTGGCAGCACTTCGGGACCTAAGAGAGGCCGATTTCCAGCCCTGGACAGGCAAAAACCCTGGTGTTAGAAGTTGATTCAGAGTCATTTGGACCTCTCAATCTTCGCTCCACCGTCGTACACTCCCAGCGCCCGCTGCGCCTTTCCATTTTACGATTATAAAATTAAATGGCCTGCCATACTCATCGCACACGTAGTCTCTACGGCACGATTTAATTTCATAGCTTTACCCCCGAGAGTCAAACCATAAAAAAATGGGATAGAAACCATGTCAGATGTGACCTCATGCAATTAATCCTCTTGTATTTTTAGAACTCAGAAACCCGATGGTCTAATTTATGAGGTGAATGACAGTTAAAGGGTGCTTCAGTAATACAATCTGTCAGCTAGTAGAAGTGCTTAAAGCTTGTAAACTGACATAATGGGCCACCAAAGTCTTTGGATATGCAGGCCTGTTAGGTTCTCTTTTTGAGGTGCAATCATACATTTCGTGAAGCGCAGCAAACACGGGGTTTATAAAACGGTGCACCAGGGATGCACCCCAAGCCAAATAAAAATCAATGAAAATGTGACGATTCAAGTTAGTTGAGTTGTTAAACGAATCACGATACAATTGGGGTGAGCTTTTATATCAGTTTTTATTTTATTTTTTTAATCAGGCCTCTGTATAATGCATATTAAAATAATACTTATAAGCGCCACCTACTGTCAGAGAGTGATTTTGCATTCTCATTCAGCAAGTATGCTTTTATGCTGTTTTATGTAGCATAATTTCACAGCTAGTGTGGTTCTGGCTTCAAATGCATTTTCTGTAAGAAGTGCATTTTTTGCTGATGATATATAAAAAATATTTTTTTTAATTATTTTTTGTATATGAAAAGATTTTCTTTTATATGTATTATTCATTTATTTAATTAGGTATTTGTTTTAAAATTATAATGTATTTTAGTTATTTGACATAAGATTTGACAAAGAAATGTGCAGCATTTTGTAATAACTTTTCTTTTATAATTTGTCTATTATCTCATTTTGTCAAAAAAATAAAAAAAAATAGTGAGAAAATCATATTGTGAAACCAGTATCATGAATCATATCGCATCATGAGTTGAGCAAATCTTAACATCCATACAGTGCATGTGTAAAAAAAATAAATAATTGTGTAAAAACACAATCAAAGCAAAGCTGCAAACCAAAATTTGCTTCTCCCTTAAAGCAACTGCGATTCCAGTCAAATCAATGCAAATGTGTCCCTGTCAACTGTTCGCACAAATGAGGACAAAATACTGGGTAGGTTTCTCCAGATGACAAGATAATATAAGTGAAGGCTTTTAAAGTTCAAGTGTGTAATTTTTGTCATGTTAAAATACCTTCTACTTTCTCTTAGTTTAATATGCAGAGTCAACCATCTGTAGGTTAACGCCTCTGAAAAGTGCAAACAACGCAGTTCTGCAGTGCTTGAGTATCTGACACAACAACACTCTCACTCAACTAATTCCATTTAGTAGCACAAGAATTCAAAGAAAAAAAGCTCATCAAAGAGTAGGCCTAGACAAAAAAAAAAAAATGACAAGATATTGCCAAGCCCTAAAAGGTTACTCTGACTCTTTGAAAACCAAGAACTTTAGTTGATAGTTCAAAACTATCAAAGTCAACTTAGAGTAAAAAAAAAAAAGGTTACTTCTGTCTAAATGGCACCGAATAGATATCAAATTGAAGAAGAGTGGCCAATAAACTGCTAGATACTGCCAAGTCACCAGATCCCCTGCAGTTACTCTGGGTTTCAGAGAAGCGAGAGCTTTGACAGATAGTTGTAACTGAGTAGGAATGGCTGCAAGTCAGAGGCTGATGAGGGCGGACAGATGGTGTGCAGGTAGGAAGGTGGCTGCGCTATCCTTGTTGTGACCTGCAGAGATTAGCGCTGTCTGTACGCCCCCGCCCTTCCCCACAATGATTAGTGGTTCCAGAGGAGAACGCCTGGCTGAACAGCAAAGCCGGGCATTCCACAGATGCAATTATCTATTATCACAAAAAAAGAAAATGATCAGATCTTACATCATCGTAGGGAAGAGTATCTCAGCAATTAAAGTTACCCAAACTAAGTCAACAGGGAGTCAACATTACGAACTGTACACAAGTTTTCCTCTGAAACAACTTTCCTTTTCAGATGACATCATCAAGCCCTCTTATTTTTTAGCCCCTCCCCCTCTAACCACCATATAAAGCCTACTTTTCACAATCCATTTCAGATGGATGAAATCAATTTTTGCCCCATTTTTGCTTTGAACACAGAAGTTGAACACACAGAAGTTAATTGGGTTGTGGACAACTTTCCCTTTCAGATGACATCATCAAGCCCTCTTTTTTAGCCCCTCCCCCTCTAACCACCATATAGAGCCCACTTTTCACAGTCCAATCCATTTCGGATGGATACAATTAATTTATACCCCTTTTTTTTTATCTCAAACACAAAGCAAAACGGGTTGTGAACAACTTTCCTTTTCAGATGACATCATCAAGCCCTCTTATTTTTAGCCCCTCCCCCTGTAACCACCATATAGGGCCCACTTTTCACAATCCAGTCCATTTCAAGTAGATAAAATCAATTTCTGTCCCATTTTTTGCTTTGAAAAACAGCAGCAAAATGGGTTGTGAACAACTCTCTTTTTCTGATGACATCATCAAGTCCTCTTATGATTTAGCCCCTCCCCCTCTGACCACCATAAAAAGCCCGCTTTTCACGATCCAGTCCATTTCAGATAGATAAAATCTATTTCTGCCCCATTTTTTGCTCACAAACACCAAAGTAAAATAGGTTGTGAACAACTTTCCTTTTCCGATGACATCATCAAGTCCCCTTACAATTCAGCCCCTCCCCCTCTAACCACCATAAACCCCAGAGATCAAAGATCAGGGAGCTCCTCACTATCCACGTTGAAGCGGAGATCGTTCACCAGCTTAGTGAAATGATCGTAATGTCACGTGTCTTTAGGGGATCTTTATGGGATTTGTGAGAACGCACACACAAATTCCGGAAAATCACTGGCAGTGTGAATGAACCACAATCAAACGATCCCGGGACAAATCACGGGACACATTATCCGTGTATCTTCCAAAATTTCTGTGTGAAAGAGTCTATTTAGAGCCAACTTTTCACAATCCAATTCAGATTAAAAAAAAAAAAAATCTCAATTTCTGTCCCATTTTTTTTTTTTCACTTTGAAACACAAAAGTAAAATGGGTTGTGAACAACGTAACCTTTTGGGATACTTGTGTGGTACATAACTAGGTTGCTAATTAATTTGTGATGAATTAGGTAAACTGGTAATACAAAGGCTGCCACTTCAATCCAACCATTTAGCGTGTCTTGAACGAGTTTGAGACCCCTTGAGAAAGAAACGTGACCCTTTGATTAAAGGGATCTGCAAATTAACGAGCAGGCAAGCCAATACAAATTCCCCATCTATGATGAAACATATGAACAATCCCATTTAACAACTTTAGTTGAGCAGTTCAAAATTACAGTATAACCGACGAACTTGCATTGGGGCCACAAGAGCAGGCTTTTCCAAACTGGTTCTGCCCATTCAAACAGCCTCTTTTGTTATAATAATAACGGTTCCAAACCCAGAGGATGAATGTCGGGTAATCCTCCATGGCATCAGATCAGGATTTGGGTTGCCTAAGCCAGCTGGCAGTACATAATACTGGTCATCTCTTAATTTTCACAGGAGGTGGATGCTGAATTGTTAGACATTTTCATAATTTTTGGACTTCACCGTATCTAATTAGCCTCCTGCTTACCATCATGTCATGCATTAAGTTATTGGTTTTCATTGACGTGATTCGGTATCCCAACCCTGTTAAGCGCAAACCCTGAACACTGAAACAAATACTAAAGGCAAAGCCTAACCAAACCCTAACCTTACCCTCAATATAGCATTGGTAGAACATGATGGATACGGTTTGTAGCAATTGGATCCATCCATTTTTCTTAACTCTGAACAGAATCCAAGAAGTCAGAACTTTTTTTGACGATGAAATTGGCTGCAGGGGTTTAGACTGAACTGTTCTGGGAAAAACACGCTTTTCATTGCTTATGATTTTGTACCATGCCATGATCGTATCATAGAGGCCAAGGACAAAGTCAAGGCGATCGTTACTTCCAAAACAACTGCTTCATCACAAGAACAAAACTAGGCCACATTTTCTACAGCTGGACCTGCAAATTGCTTTAAATAACCACAACCAGCCATTTTAATCCTGCAACTTAAAAGAGCTTAATATCTTCATAGTCAAGAGCTGAATGACAGTAAGCATTCATTAAAGTCATATGTTTCAGTAATTAGATCACGCACTGCCATCATTCCTTTCAGCTAAATGAACATAAAGCGATCATGGAAAAGTCTTCTGATAAACAATCACACAATAATGTAATTAAAAACAAATGATCATATTTAAAACAATCCACAACTCTGCAAGACTTTATATGAGACAGTAATCGCTGCACATGCAGTTTGGAAAGGGCTGCAGCCTCGATTCAATGTGGTCAGCAAAAATGGGTGTGTCATATGATAATAGCCTTAATGTAAAACTGAATCTCGGTGACCCAAGCTATTATCTTCATAACACCAAGGCTCCTTTTATCCCCCAGATCATCGTCTCTAGTTATTTATAGAGTCGTGGACGGCAGCCATGCCTGGCTGGTACGGCGCTCATATCCTCGGGCTGTGTGAAGCTGATGTGCAATTTAATTAAGAAGATCATTTAGACACAGATCTGATCTACTTAGCGACTGACAGGCATTTGCATTGTGTTTTCAAAGACTAGATATCCCACAACTTACCAAAGGAAAAAGCTAATTATGACTCTAACTTACCTTTAAAGGCTGGTGGAGGAGGATAAAATCTTGCCCCAGTTATGAAAACACAACATGAGCTTGAGTTTAACACTCACTCCCTTCTACAACAAACTTTCGCCTTGACGTGAAAATGTTGGCACAAAGTCTCGGTTCTCTTTACAAGTGCGCAATACAGCGCCCCCGCAAAAATAGTCTCGTAATAAAGGGTAATTTGTTCATGAAACACGCCTGGCAGTTGTAAAGCCTTAAAAGGTGCAGGCTAATTACCTTTCGGAGTCTGTCTAAACGTGTTTCGGATCGATTCAGAAAGGTGCTGTTGCTCTCAAAGCTTTGGCTAATAAAGAGTCAGTGGACTGTTTTCATGCTTTTTTTAACGGGAAGGGCAGAGTCAGTCTCTCTCTTTAAAAAAAACACGCTCTTCCTCCCAACACGTTTGCCAAATGTTTTACACAAACGCAGCCTTTTCCTGCCACGGCGCAGGTCCTGCTCTTTTAAAGTCTGGACTGTAGTAAAACCGGAGGTCTGATCAGGCCAACAAGAAAGATTCTGGCGTTCAATAAATTTGCATAAAGCCCTTGCTAATTCGACTGGACCATTACCTTCGGTAATAGCAGAAAACCAAAATATCTGTAAACTGCATAAATATGCCTTCGGTTTAAGACCGAATTGTACTGAAACTACTTTACAGATGTTCCTACGGAAAGAAACCGGAAAGACTTGGGATTTGGGATACACAAGGGTTAAAGGCAGAGTAACTTACTGACAACTCCACACCTCCTCTCAGATTTCCCTCCCTCTCTTTCCACACCCCTGCCCGCATGCAGCATATTGCAGCAAAATTCCTCTTGTTGGGAAAAACAGACGGAACTTTAAAAGGATAAAATGTTCCCTACTCCTCCCACCTTGCTGGAATAACGAAGCCTCCTTCCTCTCCACGTCTCACTCTCTCTCTCCTGCTCACCTGATGCGGAGATCGGACTCCTTCACTTCACGCTCTCCTGGTATATAACGACCACATGAACCGTTGTCATTCCCTGCGCGAATGGCCCATGCCGAGACAGGGATTTTCTCTCAGCAACAGCGCAGAAAGCACCAGCACGTCTGCTCGTTGCTCAACTATCTGGCTGAAACATTTCCAGCCATTCCCACACCCCTCCCCTCCTCTCCTGCAACCAACCCCTTCCTGCCAGACTGCCTCCGGCAAGAGGCCGCCCATCCGCAGTCTAGCCAATAGCATCCCGCATTCCCTCTCTGAGGCTCTGTTGTTGGCCGAGTTTCCCCGAACTGGCAGGCTGACCTCAGAGCTTCCTATGACAGGCTCCTGAATGCTGAACTTAGAGGTATTCCCCCATTTTTATGCCCTGGCAACAGAGGATTGATATCTTTTCCCCAACTCCCCCAAACTCCACACTGGAGATGACTGGAAATGTTTTATAAACAGCAATGTGCACAAATTTGGCACTTTGAAGGAATAGTTGCTCCAACCCCGGTTTTCTTTCTTCAGTGCAATACAAATCTGAATGCATACTGTATGCTCCAAAAAGGACAAAAACACAATTAAAAAAAAACCTTAATCATTGGCACTTAAAAATGTTCAATAAGCATGAGAAGCGGGATATTGGTCTAATTAATTTTCGGTGTGGACAGGCTATGCAATGTGATGCCAGAGAATATAAAAACCAAGTGGTGGACAAAAAAATTGGGGTTTTCATCATTTGCACGGCTGAAAACTTGACTTAACATATCATTAAGGTTATTAGTTAAACTAAATCTAAAAGCATAAAAAATATAAATATTTTTGTAACTTAATGTAAATGTTAACTGAAATAAAATAAAAACATTTTATATAATAAAACATTATATAACACTTCATATTTTTATGTATTTTACATATTTTATACAAAAACAATAAAATATTTCAGCTAAATGCCAAGGCAATATTTCTCATTTTAATTTAGTTTAAGTTAAATGCATTTTTTCTTTAAAAAAAAAAACAATAAAAATAAAAATAGCTAAATAGAAAAAAAAATCTAAAACAGAAATAATAAACCAAAACAAAACTGGAAAATATAAAAAATAAAATAAAAACTATACTAGTATAGCAAAACTGCTCATTAATGGTTAGGTGTCATTTTTACATATTTTATAAAAAAATAAAAATAAAAATCAGCCAGCTGACAAAGCAACATTTATCATTTAATTTTAGTTTAAATTGATATACTAAAATAACTAAAACAGAAATAAAAATTAATAAAAACTACTTATTAAAAAAGAAACCACTAAAAAATTCTCCAGTCCCCATTCAAAACTTGTGTGATACATTTAAAGAAGCATTTTTGAGTTTAACACAAGAATAAGAGCTCCAGCAAAGAGGAAGATTATCATTGAGCATCTGCATTAATTTTGCTCATTTCCTAATGCAAATCTATCATGTGATTTCATTAGACTTTAAATTTTATGCTGCTTATTTGTCCTTTTGAACTTGACAGGTTCAATCACACCATGCACTTTGATCGCATGGAAAAGAGCAGCATGAACTTTCTTCCCACTGTCTTCTGTGTTTCACAAAAGAAAACAAATATCACAAGTTGGGAATGCTACGGGGGTAAGTAAATGATGACAAAATCTGCATTTATCAGTGAACTATTCCTTCAAGGCCGTTTCAAAGCGCATCTGCCCTCAAGGAAGTGTTTGTGCTGTCGCAACAAAGAAAGACTTTGAATTCTCTCGCACGTCTAACACCTCCGTCAAACGCAGCAGCTCTGCCTGCCTCCAAGGTCTCTGCATCCCCTGGCAACCCATCGCTATGACAATGAGCATCGTTACCGTAGGGCGACGAGGACACGTCCTCCCCTCCCTACCTTCGTGACAGGAAGCCTCTCGGCGTCACGTGAGGGATGATGCAGTGGGGTAGAAGTGATGAGTCAGACGCCGCTTCACAATGTTTCCATCCCAATCAATAGAACAGCTGTAGCCTCATGCTTTTAGGGGCTCACGTTCCCGCAAGCGCACTGCAATTATGTGACAGCCAAAGTGCTTTTACAAAAGCAGCGGCAAACGATGTTAAAACAATGCACTGCCTAAACATCAATGAGGCGAGACACACGCTCGCACTCAATGCGGCTGCCAACTAACCCTGATAACCCTGACAGTCAACTCTGTGTGATTACACTAAACAACCCAACTGGTTTAATCTGTTTATTGCTCAAATTGCCTATTTGAAATGTAAGTTCAAGGCTGAATGATTTGGTCAAATATTTAACACATCTGCAGGTCGCTAAGGAAGTTAACTTAGCTAAGAAATTACACAGGTTTATTTGTTTGCTTTGGTCCACTAATACAATTAGGCAATGGAATTTGGTAACATTTTACCAAAGAATGGAATTTAATGGAAGAAAATCAATTGCATGCATCTTTCAGGAAACTTGAGGAAATTAAATTGTGCAATGTTGACATTATTTACAATTTAAGGTTCAGCATCGTTTACTGTCACTAGTAAATAATTCAACCCATGACATCATTGCTGATATAAAGCCAAAACCCATGGATTCCCTTCAGAGAGGACGTTAAGCTTATCTAATTGTTTACAGATTGAGACATTAAGCCTAAATATTTGATATACAAGTTCTAGATTTCCTCATTTATTCGAGCAGCTCTGACTAATACAGCTATTTTATTACATATCGCCATTTCAAGTTTGTTTAATGATTACTTTATCAAATGTGTCACACTGTTAATGTTCTACAGAAATGTAAACCACCTCTGAGCTTCCCGTTTCACACTATAATCGATTCCTAGCAGCATGCCGATCTGTCACGATGCAGCTATTTGACAGATTTTAGAGAGGCCAACCAAATGAAGGCCTGATGTATTAACAGTAACTGTCCTTAAAGCTCCTTGCAATTAATAGCTTGCATTTTTCCTTTGCAAGCAGCTTTGGGTAAATTCAGATAAAAGCATTTGCTAAATTAATAATGGAAATGCAAAAAGACAATTCACATCAGTAAGCATTCATTTAAAGGTTTTTGCATGGGACAAGCCTGATGCAAATGCATCTGCATTTAACCTCCACTACATTTGCATTCAGAATTGTAGGTCAGGGATCTCCCGAGTGTTGCATTTCAAACCTGGCCCACAACAGCATACATACTGTCCCAAATTTATGCATTACAGTATATATAGTAGTTTGCATCAGAATACTTATTGTTAATAGCTTTGCAATGTAAACACCATTACATTTTAATCATACTTAACACTTTTTAAATCCCAGAGAGACACTGAATAATTTTGCATAACTTAAGCCCCTTTAAACGCAATAATTAGCATTTTCATATTTTACACGGCTTATTGAAGATCTCCACTCTTTGTGTTTTTAAAACATGTCTACAGTAAACTGTTCATTACACTGCGATGCAAAACTAAATAACGCAGGTTCCGAAAACCCAAAGGTAACTAATTACCCCCCATTAGACATCCTCACTGAACACGAACCATTATCCTGCGTTGAACCACCAGGATGCGCAGACTATCAGACAGAACAGAGGCTTAATTTACTAAAACAACGAGAAAGGTGCGGTACCTGCTGCGAGGGCAAATAAAAAGGAGATCATGGAATTAGATTGCTATGTGGGTCATACTTGCATTATGCTTATTGAGATTTAGTAAAGCATCTTAGCATATATCCTCTTCCATATCTATGTCTCTCAGCACTTTCTCAGGTAACTCACCTTTCATCTGCATGTCTCAGCTATCTAATGATCCTTGTTTGGACACTGTACCATGATAAGACCATGTTATTTCAACAGATACCATGACAACGATGACATGATGCTATGTATTACGTTACATTACGGTGATCAAAGTACCATGGCATTCATATCCAATACTATTACTGTACCATGATATAGGCCTACTTTTTCTCATTCCGTCTTCAGAAACCGGCAGACGCGACGCGACGCGACGCAACTAAATTAGGACGTGACGCATAGACAGCTGCGTTCATAATGGAAGCGTTCTAGCAGTTGCGTGCTGGTGGTGATGAAGATTATGATGATAATGCACTAGTTGTTGGGTTCTCACGTGCTCAGCGCGCGTACGGGGTGTGGCGCGGGATTTGGGAGCGGTTTCGTGAAGGGACTAGTCTTGATGGGTGAACCGTATGTCAATCTGTGCATATCAAGTAGCCTAACTGTTCCAGACAGAAACGATCCAGGGTTATTTATCGACTGACGTTATTTATTCGATTTCATTCTCCTCACGCAGCGATGACGCGGGAAAAAGACCGACTTAAGCACGTGAAGTCTGAAATATTGCTAAACTCATCGTCATCATTTGTGTTATCTCTCAATCTGCGTGTGCGTTCAAGCAAGAGAAAAAAACTGTTCTTAAAGTCATTGTTTTAAATATAATCAAACCGATTATTTAGCTCCGCTAATTTATAACCTGACGCGAAAAATTCGACGATGACGCGAACGCTATTAATTTCAACACTAACAAGTGTGAAATATGAGCTATCAACGCTGATTTTCTTTTTTGGCTATGCTAACGAATGCAGCGACTAAGCCATCATCATTTACA
The DNA here is from genome assembly GCA_036784905.1 of Acrossocheilus fasciatus. Taxonomy (NCBI): domain Eukaryota; kingdom Metazoa; phylum Chordata; class Actinopteri; order Cypriniformes; family Cyprinidae; genus Acrossocheilus; species Acrossocheilus fasciatus. The sequence continues at coordinate 2,540,499 of CM071938.1, read as the reverse complement.
TTCAGTTTTACGCTCAGAAACAAACTCTTACGTCTTTTACTAATCGCGTCAGAACTCGGCGAACGATTTATTAAACTGACGCGATTTATATACGAATTAATTCCCATCACGAAGTAACGGGGCGATGACGCGGGGGAGAAAAGGCAACAGCTGTCAACTAAAACAATCCTCAGGAATGAGCTGTCAACGCGTATTTTTAATCGATTTTAAAAAATTCAATGTCACGGTGATTTTACGACGGCCCAGTACGCGAGCGTTGCGTTCCCGTTTTAGCTCGTGGGCATTTCACGCAAACCTGGAAACTTCTCGCGCTCTATCGCGTAACGTTAGTTTTTTATTTTCCTTAACTATTTATTATCTGTCGCTCTGAAACAACAAGGAAACACAGCATTTACTAAACCCGTGTCGACATCACTGAGCGACGAACCCAACGCTAGCAAAACACGCTCTCTCTGCAATGACAAACATTGTATTGACATTTGATACACTGTATCGACAATAAACCGCCTGCGCTTTACAAATAACCTATCGCGCTACTTTGTCGACACCTTAAAACGCTTGAATTGAACCTGCCGCTTACCTGGTTACCATGACCTGCCGCTGCTGTGCCGTTTCTTGACCACAAATCACGCAGACGGCAAAAGAGCTCGATGGAAACTGCGGCAAATGACTCGTTAAGTCAAAGGAATTAAGGCTTGTTTCTTAACCGAAGCGAACATTCTCGTCGGTCCACGCGAAGCGCGATTTGTCAGGCAGCTGGCTTAGATTTTAACGCCGAACTCAAGTTAGTTTACCAAAAAGCTGGTCGTGCAACAAGCTGCTCTGACAGCTCGTGGGAGGAGGGACCAGGTCATGTGACTGGGAAAGGGGGGAGGTTGCTACTTTGAAACAATAATTATACCATAAATGTATTCCATGTAACTACTTTTATCATTTATATGTCTTAAGGAATTTAAAAAGCTGCTGTTCATTGTAGTTTATGATATCTAGTCAGAAACCTTGGCATGGTGGTTGTGTTAATTTCCCCCTATTTACAGTCTGAGGTGGTTTAACCCAAATGAATGTCAGGAGCCCTGGGAAGGGCAAGGGTCTGCTTGTTGCCGTGGAAACAACAGTGAATCTCCCGAGGGTACAATGGATGTGGGCTACAGTGCTGTTAAATCAACAAGCTGAAGGCCTGTTGTTCATTTTAGATGGTGACGATTAGATTCAGACGGCTGAATCCGCAACAGTTTACATGTCAAGATAGCGAGGGAGAGCCCTGTGTGCCCAGAGGCCCCTGTGCCATGATATTATGAAAGTTATTACTTTTAAGATGAAAAGCGGAACTGCATAATTGAAAAGTAATGATGGGAATTAGAATAATCCATAATGATAAATAATAGACGTTAAGGGTGGGTTTATGTGAGATGGATTATACAACGACAATGTAAAATGTAAAGTGATCAAATAATGGTGCAGCAGTACAAAAAAGAGGGAAAATGTGTAGAGAAAATATTATGCAGACTATTTCAACAAAGCTGTGAAAACAAAGCACAAATTTACTTGTGGATATCATTTGCTTGCTATTAAATGCCAAAAAACAAAACTAGGAATATTTTTTCAAAGATTCAAAGATGTCACTAACCATTCCTAGTCTGATGTTTTAGCTCTTAACTTTGAGATTAGCGTCTGTATTTTTCTAAAAGTTTAAATGTGGATATACATGTGTAATGGAAAATGGAGCAAATATATTATTATTCGAGTAGAATCGTTATCACTAGAATGTTATCACTTTAGCGTAACTGGAAAACATTTTAATAGCGTAGTCAAACAAGAACTGCGTAAAGTAATAAAAGCTAATCTCTTAGGAGCATAATAAAGAACACTAATAACTTCACATGGTGACTGCATTGTGTTTTGTGTTTTGTTTGCCGTTCCCTGTTGGAAAGTGAAGGACTACAAATAGATGTAGGGTATGAAGATGTATTTGTTTTCCAGCTTATCTCTTTCCTCTTGAAATACAGTAAAAATACCTCACTTTAATTGGGACAACTCATGACTCTAAGAACAATACAAGGCATGTAATCACCTCAAAGGTTTTGCATTTGATAAATGACTATCTGAACACTTTCCCATGCCGGAACCTGAGAAAGTCGTCTACTTTAGAAGAAAAAAAACTGCAGAAACAATCCAAAATGACGAATATGTCATTCATTAAGACATCTGAACTAGGAATTGTGATGTATTAGCACTTGGGCAAACCCTTAATCGAGACTTTCTGCATTGAAATAATTGATGTGCCAACATTTCTGTCCCAGAGGAAAGTCATTATGTTGGCAGATCATCAATTAACGTCAACTTAAAGGTGACTGAATGGCAACCTTTAAGAAATAAATGATTGCATATATGTATTGATATGCGTTACGAGGATGGTCGTTTATTATATAGAAGTTGTATGCCTAAACACACTAAATAACCTAATGGACTGAAGAATATTGATTTGATGACAGTTCACTGGTTAGAGCACGTCTGGATTTTCTTCTTGTAAGCAGAAGATGGGGGAGTGTGTCAGAAACATTCCTAGAATGAATCGGAACTCACTGATACTATTATTTTCTCCAGTGCACATGCTTTGAGCAAATTAAATTATTAGAAGTCAGAACCCAGTCACCTCATCACTGGCTGCCGGGTTTGGTGTGCTGTGGAAAATTACTGTCAACACTCTCAAAAATAAAGCTTCTAAAAGGAGGTTTTTCGCAGCGATGCTATAGAAGAACAATTCTGGCTTCCCCAAACAATCTTTCAGTCAACGGTTTGTAAAAGAACCCCTTTTTTTCTTAGAGTTTTAATAACCTTTTTCCACTATAAAGAACCTTTTGTTGAATTGAAAGTTCCATGGATGTTAAATGTTCTTCATGGAACCACCAGTAAAGACCTTTATTGTTAGTTATATCACCCTTTATTTATATCAACTTTTATTATTTTTAAGGGGCTGTTCACACAGAATGCGTCTCTGTCTAAAATCGTGAGACGCAGCGTTCAGGATTTTTTTTTTTTTTTAAAGCACAGCACAGAATGCCTCCTTCACTATGTTGCTGTAAAATAAAACATTTGAATAAAATATTACTTGAATAAAATTGGTTTATCTAAATCAGGAATCCTCAAATCTGGCCCACTTCTGCAGAGTTTAACTCTAACCCTAATCAAAAACACACATGAGCATGCTAATCAGCGTCTTCAAGATCATTAGAAAATCACAGGTAGGTGAGTTTGATCAGGGTTGGAGATAAACTCTGCAGCAGATTGGCCCTCCAGGGAAAGATTTGAGGAACCCTGATCTAAATGTTACTACAGTGAACATTCACTCTTAGTGAACATGTTTTTCCATTCCAATGCACTACTTTTCCATTGTTTTTCTATGTAAACACGCTAGATGGATGTTGTGCTCGTGTCTTGCATCTCTTGTAGCATCTTGCACATGAATGTGCATTTTTAAGACACTGTGTCAAGTTTTTCAACTTTTACCTGCAGCACTGCTCATCAATGTCAGTTCCAAACCAGTGGACCAATCAGAAGATCCCGGAGGTGGGGCAAACGTTGTAAGCTTTTGTTTAAGGTCGCAAGTTGGCAGTAGCATCACAACTTGCTATCATAAACAAAAGCTCACAACTGGTTTGGAACTGACTTTGATAAGCGGTGTTGCATGTAAAAGTTTAATTTTTTTTTTTTTAACCTGACATGATGTCTTAAAAACGCAACACTCATGTGCAAGATGATGCAAAAGATGCGAGCGCAAAAGTCATAGACGTCCGACTAGTGCGTTTACATAGAAAAACAATGGGAAAGTAGCACATTGGAATGGAAAAACATTTTCTGTGTGCATGGCCCCTAAGAGTGAATGTTCACTGTAGTAACATTTAGATAAACCAATTTTATTCAAGTAATATTTGGCAAATTGTCTAAATTTGGTACATTTTTGTTTTTTTAATTGGTTATGAAAATATTTGTTTACTTACACTCTTAAAAATAAACATTCATTGGCATCTATGGTTCCATGAAGAACATTTAACACTCATGGAACCTTTTTTAATGCACAAAAGGTTCTTTAGATTATAAAATGTTCTTCACACTAAGAAAAGAAAATGGTTCACTGATCACTGAAAGGTTCTTTGGGTAACCAGAAATGGCTCTTCCATAGTATCACTGCCCAGAAAAAAAAAAAAAAAAAAAAAAAAAAAAACCTTTTTGGAACTTTAACAGTGTAATACAGAATTTCAACACTTCATTATTATATGTGACCCTGGACGACAAAACCAGTCTTAAGTGTCAATTTTTCAAAATTGAGATTTATACATCACCTGAAAGCTGAATAAATCAGATTTCCATTGATGTATGGTTTGTTAGGATCGGACAATATTTGTCTAAGATACAACTATTTGAAAATCTGGAATCTGAGGGAGCAAAAAAATCAAAATATTGAGAAAATCACTTTTAAATTTGTCAAAATTAAGTTCTTAACAATGCATATTACTAATCAAAAATCATGTTTTGATAGATTTACAGTAAGAAATTTAAAAAATTTATCTTCATGGAACATGATGTTTACTTAATATCCTATTGATTTTTGACATAAAATAAAAATCAATCATTTTGACCCATACAATGTATTTTTGGCTAATGCTACAAATATACCCCAGCGACTTCAGACTGGTTTTGTGGTCCAGGGTGACATATAGGTTGGGAAGTAACAAACACTATGGGAGGATCTTCAATTCATGTCAGTTTTCATGCTTCCAATATTTCACATCCGTCCAATTAGCACATTGTGCCACTGCGTTTGGCTTTAAATATGTCATGCTTATTTTGAACTGAAGCAACAACAGCATTGCGATTGTGCAAAAGATCTCAATCAGCATTCCTCAAACCCATAAGTGCTGAGCGCGACTTCCTCCCAAACCCTTCCCAGCGTTCGCCAGACATCCGCAAACATAAACATCATCACCGCGATCTCCTCCGGGATTAGCTGAGTTACACAAGCGTACAGTTTGCAAATCACCAAAAGTTGAAAACAATTCTTGGTGAAACATTCCTTCCGTTCGACCCAGCATTGGTAGGGAGCTGTTGAATGCGGCCATAATGACCTAAGTGTGGTCTCTCACCGTCATGTGAAATGGCATTATTCAAGGAGGTGCGGAGAGACAAACTGCGGCTTATTATGTTGAGTAAGAGTCTAAATAGACCTCTAGAGATGAGTGCTAATTCCAGACTTGTGCATCATCTCCATTTTGGCAAAGTGCATCAGACCTTGAATGATCAACAGGACCTGGAATAGCATTGTGTTGCTAAATTTAAGGTCCGTTAAATTTCAACACAGCACATCGAACGCCAAAAACAGTCATCTGAAAATAAATAGCCATTAGTAAGAGACTCAGAATGTGATTCAAATGGCCATTTCGGGAGTTGTTTTGATGTGAGTCAAAGCTTCGCTGGCGGTGAGATGTAAAGAAGGTTCACCAGTTAAGCTTCTCTGTTGAAAGGTCACCTGTCCGTGGCTTTGAGCTTTAAACGGTCACTAAACCCCACCACATCGATTCATAAAAATCCTACTACATTACACTCTGTGTGTGAATTTCATTTCAAACATAGAGTGACCTTTTAATACTCTACCCGTGGTTGTCATTTTAAGTGACAGTCACAGTCTAAGCTTTTTATACTAATCCAATAGTAAATAAAGGTAAAACATTTTTTTTTTTTTAAATTAGACCAAAACATCTTCTACACAAATATTTTTTGAATGTGTCTTATATTCCAGCTCAATTTTGTGCATTGTTATGCTTCGAAACGTAAATAAGGCAACACATTGCATTGTCAGCATTGCTAGAAGAGGTAGGGCTGCTTTATCAACCAAGCATTCGTGCATGCGTGTGTAAAGAATGTTTCTGGCTTTTAAGAAGCAGGGCACAGTTGTCAAATCTATGTTTAAATCTACTTATAATCATAGTCCTGCTGTCCTTTGTTTCATGCCAAATACATTGCACAAGTAAATTTTATGTAATTTTTTTTTTTTTATGATGATGTATTAGATTTGAAAGCTTGTTCAACTCAGGCTCATTGGAAAAATGTGCCTCTGGTGAAATTTCTGCAAAAATTTCTTGCACATTTCATGACACGTTCAAAGTGAAATGTGGTGCCAAAAGCCCAAAACAGATGAACATGAATCTTGTAATATTTTATGTTGGTTGTTGTACGTATTGCAGTAGTTTGGAAATTAAATGTCTGGTGAGGGGTGCTAAAAGGTTAAAGCGCATTTAAAAATATCACACAAGCTACACTAAACCCGACCTTAAACCGATAGTTTAAACTGATAGTTTAACAAAAGCAAATATGATAAAAACATACCTTGTAAAGCAACCGTGGCATTTTTGCTTGCCTCTATACAAGTCTTTAAGCTCTTTTATGTTTGCTTGTTTTTCACGGCACTCGTACCCGAGCACTACGCATCACAAAAGCAAATTGCATCGGGTGCGCTGCCGAGCAAGTTTACTTTGTTGGAAAAGACATACATATGGAGTTGATTATGTGATTCAAACATCAAAATTACAAATCATGCAATATGGTGAAAGCATTTTGAAGTGAAAACATAGTGTTGTGCAAGGAACCATGCAAAATAAGTCTTTATTAACCATTAATCTGCCTAGTTATCACAATTGGTGTGAAAAAGGAATAAAACTTGTTGATGTTTTACTGCCTCTATAGTGTTCATTTCAGCTGGAAACTACATTAAAATAGGTACATTTTGGAGTTTGGCAAAAATTTTAATGCATGTTTTCCTAATCAGCCTGTTACAATACAGTATTCATCCATAAATCTTATGTGAGCAAATCAGCCTCAACTCTAGCAAGGAACTATTTTAATAGTAATTTTTTTTAAGAGTTTGCTGAACTCAATATATGAAACTAAATTATATTGATTGAACTATGTCACTGTCTTGCGTAACTATATTTATTATTTGATCTCAATGAATTCTCAATGTTTTTGGCCTCTCACACTAATAACTGTAAATAATGGAGTAATATTCTGTAAATTTGCATCCAAATCTTTCTCATTTTCATCTGAATTGTATAAATAATACGGAAGACCAGGAAAGAGGCAGCATGCAATCTGCCCTCCATAACCTCTCATGGCAAAAATGAGACCCTGAGCGTCTCCAAGAGAAAAATGGCACCGCTTCACTTGAACCTCAATGTCGACATTACCCTTTCCAAGGAGCTGATGCAGAAAGCGTGACAGACGGCTGAGAGGTTTCAAGACGCCGAATGGTATTCATTAAAATGATAATTCCAATGGTATTCATTAAAAACAAAATCCCAAAACTATGCCAATATGCTTGTGCTTGTTTCTGTGCAATGTTAGCAGCAGACACAGAAATTCTCCTGCATATGAAGTGCACTTATCAGTAAAGGTTTAATGGCCATCATGTGCGGGGGGATTCTCAAGAGACGAACGGATCGATTGAGTTGCAGAGGAGAAGAACAGAGACTCCAGGAGAACATTAAAGGAATAGTTCACCTCGTCATCATTTACTCACCCGTGTGTCGTTTCAAACCCATTTACTGGAGAAATCGAGGAATCTTCATGCAGTTATTTTTCCTACAGTGACAGTCAATGGTGACCACATCTGCCAAGGTTCAAAAGGGACAAAAAGCAAAAGTTTTCACAAATACGAGTGAACAAATAAATCACAGAATTTCCATTTTGGTATGAACTATATCTCGCTCTCTATTTCCGCACAACCTAAGTAGTGTGTTATGAAGACAATTGGTCTCCAGTGTATTATTTCTCCTTCTAGAACCCAGCGGTAATATGCTGATTGGGGTTCGTAGTCATGTTAATGGTGGCTGCATCTGAATCTTATATATTGTTTTTTACATCTGCTTGGGAAAACAGCTTGACCTTTGTGATCTAGCTGGCAGCGTTTGAGACAAAACTGCTTCTACACTCCTAAACTAAAAGCCTA